>JAGXCT010032050.1:0-27154 GCA_022495035.1 Philopotamus ludificatus | reverse complement strand
TATATTTATATCAGTCAAGGGCAACTGATTGCTTTCAGTATATCTTCACCGGTAGTTGTTTCTTTTTACGATTGAAAAATCAATAATTCTTCTTTAATGTCCACCTCAACTCCTTAAATAAATTTTGTTAGTTGTGTTGTATCAAAAAAATCTGTACTTTCATCCAAAAAAATTGCGAATGCTTTCATTCCTCTGAGGAGTTACCTCCGCAATTCAGGATGCATCAATAACAAAAATACTTAGCTGCATAATCTAGGCATGGATTAGCTAGCTAGTTTTACCAAGAAATGGGTCTCACTTTAAGCCAGTGATTCAATGCCGCACACCTCAGCACCAAGTACTATCTGGTTGTGGCATTGGTTCTACTTGTTTTCTTGTTGCCACCATGGCACGTTAAGTTTGTCGGGAATAAAATTGAGAATAAACGACTGAAGACATTATCCCAACATTATTATCTTCCCAAACTCTTGCTTAGAAGAAATGGGGCAATGGAAATATAATATTCTTAGTTGATAAATACGAATCCGTTCTACAACACATTGGTAGTGGCCTTATAACCCTGGGGCGGGTCTTTGCCACCTGAAGGACACCTCCGTCTCAGTCATGATGCCATGACTGTCGACAGACGTTCTCCAGGTTATCATAGCCGTTATAAATGCTTATCATAAATATGCAGTTCATTGCTAATTTTCAAATTTATGCAAACTGCATTTTAGTCGATTGGATTTATGTTGCAATTATATTTTACTTTAATTATCAATAATACATAATATAAGTAAAATCATCACACAAATATGGTATTTAATTAATTTTAAAAAGTGGCATTTTACCTTAATTATTTCCATTTTTATAATAGTTTTAATAAATTATATATGAATTATTAAAAAGCAGGAGATTTTGTATTAAATTAAAGAAAGAAACTTTATAAGAATGATATATGGTTTATTTTTGAAGAAATTCCATGATTATTCTACAGTGAATTTTTCTGACGGTACTTTGTCCCAAACTTTTCTCATCTCCTTGACAATTGTTGTACTGAAATATTAAAAAACGAATATTTTAATAAAATATAAGTGCAATTTATATAAAGAAATATGTAAAATATGACTTACTAAATTATTACTTCTTCTGTTGAATCATTTGGTGAAGCCCAGGTGAGTTGGAAGCTGTTAACGGGGTCCATTTTTTTATGTGTTGCAGAACTCTGTAAAAATAATTTTTAAGTTGTGTTAACATATTCAGGCGTCATTATTTTAAGTAACAACTACTTACAGCTGGAATTTCAAAACAGTTGAGTGGTTGTACAAATGTATCATGCTCATCGATGACAAAAGTGCCCACTAGTTTATTATCAGATACTCTTCTAGCTTGCGATAGGAATCCTTTAATTGTATCATCCTCTGTCTTTCCAGATATTGTAATGACTATTGTCTCTCCGCGTTTAATTGATTTTTGACTCAGTACAATATCATAAGGAACTGGGGTTGTTTCTTCCGTCTGATTATGTTCAGCTGTCATAGACCCACATGCCTGTAGAGGAGCTCCAGTCGAATATCCAAGTGTTAGCAGAGCTAACTCCATGAAGAAGAAATAGAATAAAAGTTTTCCAAACATCCTATAAAAATATTACATTTATTTCATTAAATTATATTAAAAAAATGTTAATTAATTATATATATATATACTTGAATTATTTGTGAGATCCGTGATGACTCTGAATAATTATATCTGTAATAACATTATATATAGTGCTCGGCAATCTTAGTGGGAAGGGGGGGGATTCATAATGTAACCATCAATACTACACATTCGATGGAACGGTATAAAAAAGTATGTCCAAATTATATATCTTGCGAAATTTCTCAAAAAAAACCATATTATTATGTTTTTTAATTATTCATAGAAGAGGACTAGAATTTAATAATGAATCTAAACTTTTTTTAATAAATAAATGTCTGATAGTTGACTTATACAATTAATGTGTAAATTATTAATCAATAATGTTTCCATGAAACTATAGTCATATTGTCTCGTCTGCAGATTTTGCCTTTACCTTTGTCTTTACCCTCTAGCCTTTCTGCTAGCTTTTGTGTGTATGCCTTGAGATTTGTGATTGAAAATCTCAAAATTAATTATTCAAAAACTACGAACGTTCTGATAAAATCATATAATCTTCTTTATAAAAAATATATATCATTTATAAATCGTTTTTAATACCGTTTAACCATTCTTGATATACAGTAGAACCTCGATTATCCGGACTAATTGGGGATGAAGGTAGTCCGGATAAGGACAAATCCGGATAATCGAAAAAAACCATAATTGACAGGAAAAGACGATTATATTCAGTATGAATATTTTTTTTTATTCAGTTTTATTAAATAATAGCTTTAATATTAAATTATTTTTTATTAAAAAAAAACAATTATCGAAACCAACCCCGTCGTCCAAAGGGGGTCTATTTTTATAAGGAAAAATAGACCCAAGCACTTCAACTCAAGATATTGATGAATTATTCATAAATATCTTGACTTTAAAAAAAAAAAGATTATTATAAGAATAGAAATAGTTATTCATGATAAGCTTTATAATTTCTATGTCCTATGGAAGTCTATTATATTCGCTCTGTTGTATCATAACACACCATTATGGTGACAAGTCTTACTTATTAAAATTCCTAGTGCAGTATTTTCACGTCTTGATGCTAAAGATTTATTAGGTAGTCTCTTCCAATACCAACCGGTCTCGTCAGCATTATAAATAAATTATTCATCGAATCCTTCCCTCTCCACAAAAATGTTCAATGTGTCAATGAAAGTGTTTGACGAAGGTATGTCGGCAGAAAGCTTTTCCCCATGAATTTGCCCCTGGCATGTCGTCCTTGAATCTTTTCAAGCCAGCCCGAGCTTGCTTGAATGGGGAATCTACTAATCTTGTATTAAAAAATATTGCCTTTTCACACAATAATGGACCAGATATTAGCTGTCCAAATGATCGTCTTTGCATGAACCACATAAAATACACTTTCGAACTTTGATTACTGGATTTTTCATAACTTTACGCTCTGAGGTTCCATCTTCTGACATTAAACCATTAGTAAACTTTAAGATTTTTTCACTTTTTTTTATATCCGAGATCGTTGACGTTCCGACACCATATTTATTACAAAAAACTGACTTGTTGAAACTTGAACAAATGGCTAAAACGCATTTAAACACGTACGTAAACAGCAGATGTGAAAATCAGCACGCCCGTACACAAAAAACTAATTCGTGTTTTTTTTGTTTATTTTGACTAATCCGGATAATCGAAAATCCGGATAATCGAGGTTCTTCTGTACTTGATATAGAAAAATATATTTCATATGTAAATATATTCGAAAACTATGTTTCCACAATAATAAGATCTGATCTTATATTTTTTACACCAAAATATGCACTGTGGTTCTTAACCTGGGTTCGGTGAGTCAGTCTCCCGGGTAAGACAAAACGATGCAATGCATCGGAGCCCTCGCCAAACCGACCTTCTCTTATTTTCGGAGCCTCTTATTTTTTTTAAAGTCAATAAATATTTATAATGGCGGCCCGGCCGAAGCTGCTGGCAAAATCTAACAAACCGAATCAAGAATATTTAAAATTTCGCCTAGAATGCACATTTTGAGTGTGGTGTAGTGTGGTGGAGCACTGAAGTAAGAGTGGTCATGGACACATTTGTAGCAGAATTTATTAAAAAAAATATATCACAACACAATTAATGTCTGAGGATAGCAACGAGTGTCGCCACTTTGCAAGGGGTTTTCCCAAAGGTTGACAGAACTGAATTTCCCTTGAGGTTGGCAGGATTGGATTCCTCCTAAGATTGGCTGAACTGGATTTCCCGTAAGGTTGGCAGAACTGGTTCTCCCTTTAGGTTTACAGGACTAGATTTATCCAAAGGTTGGCAGAACTGAATTCCTCATAAGATTGGCGGATTATTCCTGAGGTTGGCAGAACTGGATTTCTAGTGTAGTATTGTAGGGTGTAGTGAAAATACTTTGAAGGGGGGCCTTGAAATAAATTGCGCCTGGGTCCTCTCAAGTGCTAAATCCGCCACTGTTTAACCTCTCTGTTGAAAGGGAGCTATCTAGCTTGAAGAAGCTTGTCGTTCTGAGCGAATAGTGTCCATATGTGGGACAGGGTGTGTTAACCAGCGCTTATTTTCGAGGTAGGGCTAGAGGTATGATATGAGGGCTCGGTAAACGCGTATATGAAACTGGTGGGGTTTAGTACATACCTCCAACAAGGTTAAGAACTACTGTTCTAGGGGTTATTTTCAAGGAAATCTTTAAGGAAAGGTATTATGATATACATATGCTCTTTCTCTCAAATATTCTTGAAAATTATTTAAGATATATAAATATAATATAGGTGTACTCTATAAAAAAATATTATTTATGTATTATTCCGGGAAAACCCAAGATAATACGATGTAATGTTTATCTTTAAACTTGTTATTAAATATGTACATTACTTATGTTTATTTGACATTTCTCCTATGATAATCGTGTCAAAGTTCATAATTTTATTTGCATGATTTTGTTATTTTGACATTTTACTTTTATAATTATGCATTTGGATAACATATATGTCATGTAAACATTGATATGTAGGTGTGAACATCGAGTTTTAATGAATTCGCACTCATTATATTAATTGGATAATAAATAAAAGTGTTTCGTTTGTTTTTCAAAATAATATTTATTTAAAATTTGATATTAGAAAATGGTAGTTTTATTAAACAGAATTTGCAATTAAACACGGAATTCAAATGCAATATAATAAATTATTTATTAGACAACTTTAACCTTGTCGGATTCCACTCCGACCCAGAAAACGCCTCCGTTCAGGGCGATGGTAGCTCTGAAAACATATATTATAGTGCGCATATTAAAATATTATTTCTGAACTAATTATGCGTGATAATAATCGACATTTACCTGAAATTAATTTCACCCTTGAAGCCCTTCGGTGCGACCCATGTCACTGTGATGCTTCTTTTGTCATCCTTTTCGTCATGTTTTTTATGTGTAACGGCGGTCTGAAATAATTAACAATAAATTTATATCGATGGTATCATTTAGATCAGTGTTGTCCAACAGAAATCGTTAGTGGGCCGCATAAAAAACAATTTATTAATTAATGTCGTATGTAATTCAACCTACCCCCTCCCCTCCCCACATAATTCAACCCACCCTTTATGATTTTAAAATTTAGAGCTAAATGATATACAATTATTTTAAGTCATTATTTGTTTTCAAATTTATTATTTTGTGTTTCGTACCTATTTAATCATTTCTTTATTCAGTTTTGCAAGTCTATTTCACCTTTGTGACATGAAATTCATCCTTTGCTAATGAAATTAATATTTTGCAAAATGAAATTAGTCTTTTGCAACGTAACATTAGTAGAAGGCTGAAACTCCAATAGGGCCGCAAACAAAACGAACTGGGCCGCATGCGGCCCGTGGGCCGCGTATTGGACATCACTGATTTAGATTAACTTAACCCTTTCGGACCTGACTTTTTATTTTTGGATAAAATACACCACTATGTTCAAAAGGTCCCAGTGATAATAAAACGAAAAATAACCTTCAAAACCAACGTTCAAATTATTGTACACTGGGTCTGTAAGGGTTAATTGAGTTATATGTATGTAAATCCGTGAACAATCTTTTTTATATTATTCGCGATCTCCAATACTTGTGATGTAATTTATTTTAAACTGAAATTTAACGTTTGTAATAAAATCTTAATCATTCTTTGGACGTACCAAATTGATAAATATATAATTCAATGCTTGTTTTTCCTTATTTATACTAATTCCAGACGTTTAGCTCATTATCTCCTCAATATCTCCTTGAAGGCCGTATTTTCTTGTCATTTTTTTCATATTTATAAAATTGCAGTAAAAAAAACTTTTTTCCACAAATAAAAAATAGTTACAATGTTATGAAAAAAAATCTTTAAAATTTTCGATAGGCATGGATGCTGCAAAAAAATGTTCGGGTCGAAACATGTCTCAATCAACCATGACTTCTATTAAACTCTGCAAGGTTATTTTGTTATCATCGACCTGTTTTTTTTTTTTTATTGCAAAAAAATATCATTAGATACGTTGCAATTAATAGTATTTTTGTATATTCTCTCATTTAATCATAGAGCAATTATTGGTATTTGATAACCTTTATTATATTGGCATTACTTATTTATCCACTATAATATTAAATTGGCAAATAATTATGGAAAACAACAATGATGGGAAAAAATCGAGTTTATCCATTATTCTGTACTTATGATGCAATTCAACCTATCCGTCACGGTGGCTCGAAAACAACCGCGTCATCCGAAAGGGATATATTTATAAATGAAAATAGACCCTAAGCATTTCATCAACATCTTGACATTTTATTGAAAAATTGATTATTCTAGGAATAAATATATGCTTCATAATTTGGTCGATATTTTAGATTTTTTAACTAATCAATATAACTTTTTGGAAAATTATGTCGAAGAACCCACAAACCAGGACTTGATTAAAGAGGAACATATTACAAAAAAAAAAAAATTCTTTGACATTTAATTATTGATCCTAATTATTGAGATGAGAAGATCTCGCGGACACTCATCATCACATGGAGCAAACAACCACGGGATTCTCATCGCTAAAGTCATAAAATCCTGCCGTCCGCAGGCATAATGAAAATGATACATGTGCAACATTTTTTCTAAGTAATCGTCATAAAATGACTTTCATAGTGACATGGTTTCCTGAAATGTCAAAATGTCATAGAATTGATAAGAGCACTCGACGACAGATACTCATTATTTAAAACTATTTTTCGGATTGTGGTACAATCACCCCAATGGGTCGATTGATATATTATATTATAAAATATTTAATTTATTTATTTATTATCTTGACTACGATGGATAAACGGAATAACAGTAATATTCTAGAGTGTCATTCGCTCATATAAAAATTCTATAGATTCAAGAGGAATAAGTCTCTCACACTAATATCCCCCCCAGGGTCAAACTACGACACTGGCTATTTTTAATATTATTTCATTGAAATTTATTTTATAATTATTTTTTCAACGAAGAATAGATGGCATTAAATATTAATTAATTCCAAGCCACCAAACTACCTATACAAATATCATTATAAAACATGCGGAGGTAATGGGTCACTTCCTCTTACATGGGCATTGTTATAAAGAATTGCCTGAATTCATAGTTGTCGTCGGACACCTATCCGAGTACTAACCTAGCTCAGTCGCGGTTAACTTACATTATCGTAATAACATGTTACTTAATTTACAAATACATTCCCATGAATCTAACACATCGCTATCCAAATAGATTTTACAAAAAGCTTTCAACATATATCGCTAGCGTATCGGTGAACTGACTGTTGTCACACCGATGTAACCATAGCGGTTAAAGGGTTAATTGTTATATTATTGAAAAATCCCGAAAGGTAAAGAAGTAGAATTTAAAAAAAAAATCATAATAAGATAAATTATTTTACAGAAAGGTGGTAACTCTAATTCGGTATCAATTTTTATTCTGATCTAAATGTCAGCTTCACAAGCTCCTTAGAACATGTTCATTCAACAGTATGGAATGGCTAAGATCCTATAGTGCAGGGATGGCGAACTTTTTTCCCAAGTGGGTCAAATTTAATATTATTTTTTTTTAATTATGTGGCGGGTCACATAGGTTTATTATATAGGCTTACAGGTTTTATTAACATTAAATTATACAAGCAAAATTATCGCTATTATAACCCTAATCACACTCTAGCTTTTTAAAGATGTGGCGACATCTAGTGACATTAGTAGCAAATTAAAAATCATTTTATTTTTTTATTAAATGAAGGCTTTTGACGATCATATCTAAAAATTCAAGCGCGATAATTTCACACGCGGGTCAATGCGTGACCCGCGGGGTAATCGTTCGCCATATCTGCTATAGAGTATGAAATATTAGCAGACAAATTACGTTATTAATGAGTTTAAACAGAAAACATTGCCATCTCTTAATAATCAATTAAATTTTTTAGTGTAATTAATATATAATTATTTTACAGGTCACAGCTGCCAAACCCAATTTACAATTCTGCTTATTTAATAGCGTGCATTTTACTGCGTGATTGAACATAATTCTATATTTTTCAATAATTTCACGTAATCGTATACGTGAAGTAATTATCCAACCTTGGGTTTCGAGCCCATCGCCGAGACCAGTCGCGAACTATTCGAATTACCATAGGACACTGCCAGAACCGAAAGTGAAGGGGACACGTTTGAACTTATTATATTTTTGTGACACCCGGCGATTGGCTAAACATCAATTTTTTCATTGCAAATTAATATAGCCAATTCTGAATAATAATTGCGGTTAATCGAGTCATTGGAATGGAAGTGTCTTTGAAATTGTGTACTTACGGCCTTTTCTCCGGAGCAATCCACCGTCTGCACGAATGAGTCATTGGAGTCGACGATGAAGCTGCCGATGCGTTTGTTTCCTGAGCGAGCTTGGATCATGAATCCTCTGATTTTGTCGTCTGCCCCCTTTCCTGTGATCGTCAATTTGATTTCGTCGCCGGATCTCTGCGTTTTCCTGCTAAGTTCGAGGTAGTAGGGAGGGCTTGTCGTTTTGGCGTCTGTGCCGTGCTGAGGTACCATGTCATCGCAGGCATCCTTTGGAGCTCCTGCCGAGTAACCTAGGGCAGGCACGGCCAACCCAATGGCGAAGAGAACGAAAGCGATTTTCATTGTCATCCTGAAATAAATATGAAAAACCAAACCATGTCAATATACACTCAAAATAATAATTCTTAAGCTCACTGGATAATTTGAAAGCTCGTTCAGAATTTGGGTCATTAACAACTCGTTAAATAATTAATTGCAAAGTTGAAGACCTTCTGCAATTCAATATGCATCATGGCTCCGTAATGTTTGACAAATTCGTAACGCAGGACAAACCGGCGCCAACGAATCGTAAATAACGACGATTGCGCCCCTGCGGCAATCGTAAATAACGTAATATCCGCTTAAAAATATTTATTTAAATAAATAAATCATCTATTCGGTACATTATATAAATAATAAAGTATTTAAACATACCTTTTTAGAAAATTATTTATTTAAATATATTCGTATGCGCAATCGTCGGCGCCGATTTGTCGTTTCGTCATGAATCGTATGACTAAAATCGCATCAAAAGGGACTTACTTCCTTAAGCAGTAGAATAAAATACTTGCATCATGAGTTGAGACACCTGGTTATACCTAAATGGAGAACGATTTGTTCACACGCGTTTAATGATCTATGATCGATCGATCGATTTACATACGAGGCCGATTATAAAAAGACTTCCTTAACACGATGTGATCTTGTTTATTAATAAAAATGCAATATAATACAAAACTATACTCATTTATATTATTAGATATATAATAAAATTCGATTTTTTCGATTGTATACCCCTGATCTATATAGTGATTTCAAGGTATTACATTAACTCACTGCAACTAATACTACCATATTTGGTAATAGAGTTGTTTTATTAATGTTTAAATTATTACTACAAGGTTTTAGCGCTGATATTTGCAAACATCTTGGATAGATTAATCAATTAAAATTATGTTAATGACGATTTCAAGGTTGAATCATAATATTTAATTATTCGCAAAATTTGCATAAATCGGGTCGTTGACATTGAATCTATCGAATGATTAATTATTAGATTGAAATTTTTCACAAGACGAGTCCTTGTAATCGCATTACTTCATACTAACGAGTTTGGGATCAACAAAAAAAAAAACAAAAAATGGTTTACCTTGTTCTCGTAAACTTGTCATGGACAAAGTTGGTTCGTAGATATTAATTTTAAAATTCTTCGAAATCGTATTGACAAAAAAAAATGATCAAATCACGCGTCAAAAATAATACTGATGGCCACTTTTTATTAATGATCAAAACAAGGCCGACTGTTAATTTGATGAATAAAAAACTGCAATTACTGCAACTGGATTATGCGGTTGTATAACTGCATCTTATGACATCGCTGAAATTGTGCAACGCATTTCGAAATATATTACATATCGCCGAGTTCGCGACCCCTGCATTTGTGCAATGGAAACATCAATAGAAATTTAGTTTCAATTATTTTTCATCGGCATTATGCAATCCGTGCATATTTGTTAAATCATCTGATATTGATCGGATACTTTCTCATTTTATAATTTATTCATCGGTGATTTTTTTATGGTTGCTTAATTTTGTATAAATATATGTTTTTATGCTACTCACCTGTTTTTGCTTGATCTTTACGGACCGAAGACAAAATGGACAATGCGGTGGTTAAGTCTTAACCGATCGCCTTTAACATTTCGCAATAAGAACCGTGGTGGGAGTGAGGTACCACAAGAATAACACAATGATGACCGTTTTCTATTTACCAATTAACCTGTTTGATTTCTACAATATGCAACATTTAAAAAATTCATAATCGCAATATTTATTTTTCAGAAATGGATTCCATTTTTACAACAAAACCCTCCAATTTATTTAAAATATAGTTTACAAAGTAAATACAGGCGGACCTCAGCTTTCGTACATTCGACTTTCGCACGATTCGCTATTTCGCACATTTTTGAAAAATCGTTTTTTTTTTTCAGAATTGTTTCCAAAAGGCACGGCATAGTGATGGATGAAATGGAGAAATCTTTGTGTTATTGGATAAGTAATCAAAATCAAGAAAACATCCCTATGAGTAATTTCAATGCCAAGCTAAGGCTCTTAGTTTCCATATAAAGATTGGAAGGCTAGGACTAAACGAAGATTCCCACACAAAGTAAGCCTATGCAAGTAACGGCTGGTTTTCAAATTTTAAAACAAAGTATTCTTTACACAATATTAAATTCACTGGAGAATCAGCTGATGCGGATGAAGATGCTGCAAAAGACTTTATTTCATCATTGTCCAAAATTATTGAAGATGGAGAATATACCTCTAGTCAAATATTAAATGTAGATGAGGCTGATTTATTTTGGAAGAAAATGCCTAATCGTACATTCCTATCAAAGGACGAGTCAGTTGCCCCTGGACATACACCTTCTAAGCTTAACAGTGAAGATGTTAATGAGATGATTGAATCTCATTCTGAACCCTTGACTAATGAATTTTTAATGGACCGACAAGAGAACGAAAATAGTATACAAATTGAAAGTGAGGAAGAAGAACCAGAAGAAATCATCAAGACCTTAACAATAATAAACATGAACGAAGCTTTTACATATCTTGAATCATTTTTGAATATTATGGAAGAATGTGATCCCAATGGAGAACGCATATCTCAAGTGCGTAGGGCGATCCATAATAGTACTGCATGTTACAGAACCGTCTATGAAGAAAAAGAAAAAAAAGTAGAAAATACGATCCAACCCTTGACAAGTTTATTAAGAGAATATAATTTTTATTTAATATGTAATTTAGTTGGCACATATTAGTATATGTACGTAGTTAAGTGCAATTTTTGGTGTTTTTTTTACATCCCTCTACTTTCGAACATTTAACTTTCGCACACATTTTCAGGAACCAATCATGTGCGAAAGTCGAGGTCCGCCTGTATTTGGTTCCATATGTCGTATCAGAGATTTTTGGTGCGTCTGTTTGTAGCTTCACATTTTTTTATTTAATACAATGAATTATCGAACAGTTTCAGTTCCATTTAGGTCGTTTTGATGTTAAGATTTCAGTGCTTTTGCTATTGAATCTGAGTTCAGAGACATAACTAATCGAATTGATATTCGATGGCTTAATTTAGATTAAGTTTTCCAGCGAATTTGGAATCTTAAAGATGCCATATATTTTTAGAAATTAAAAACAATACATATTTTCTAGGCATCGGGACTCTCGGAAAATGAAAAAGACGAAAGGAACGAAGCAATACAAATGAAGAAGATGAATTGTGTTTTAAAGTAAAATTAAACATGTTGCCGAAATATTGCAAAATACACATATTTATTTATTTGACAAGGATGAATGGATGGTATAACAGAAAGATTCCAAAGCGCCATTCACCCATTTAAAGATTCGATAAAGGTTCTAAAGATGCAAGGGGAATTAGTTACGCACTCTTATATTCCACCAGTGTCAAACCACGACACTGGTTTATTTTCATATTATTTCAGTGGGATTGAAATGTATATTATTTGTTTTATAATTGTTTATTCAACGAAGGATAGATGGCATTAAATTAATTAATTAGTTAATTTAAATCAGGGATGTGCAAGCCGTTGATTTTATGTTGGCCTTCGAGCTACAGATAAAATCTGTCTAATGTAATCAAAAATATTTAAAATGTTGTCCTTTTATTTTTATAAACTGATCGGTCACAGCGGCTCGATAACAACCCCATCTTCCGAAGGGGGTCTATTTATAATGGAAAATATACCATAATAGACCAAATATCAAAATTATGTCGCTCCATGGCTACATCTTTTAGGCAAGGTTATCAACTTTTGACAAAACAATATAATTTTCTAATTGCGGAATCTTTTCATAAATGAAATTACAGTGAAACCCTGTTTTTACGTTTTTGTAGGGACCGATAAAAAAATGTACAATCACTCCTCATGTCATCTCAATCACTATTTTCTACAAAATGCCTTGTCAACTAAAGAGCATTGACCTTTATTTCACTGGGCAATGTATTATATATTTACGAAATATGTAATTTGACCTCGAAAATATTAGCATTCTGTAGAAAGAAGCAATTTAGAGGAGGGTTGACTGTAATTATAGAGAAAACATAGATTCGGGTTTAGAAAAAAAATTGAAAATAAGTAGTTACAACAAAATTATATTACAACCTAATGTAAACATAACTTGTTTTTTTTATTTACACAATGAATTGAGCACGCGACTAACACTGAAAAATACATACACGCCTGCACACCGAAAAAGTTTGAGTACCACTGTTATAAGGTACGTATTGAAGAGGTTAAAAGCTACTTTACAACATTGCATATGTATAAGAAGAGACCTTCTATTAGTTTTATGGCATCGTAAAACCAAAAAATAACTACTCATATGTTTTCATTATTTTTTTTTATTTACAACCCCTATTTACGGAAAATCAGGGGTTCACTGACGTTATATATGATAGTTTTTTCTGGAAATCACCTCGGAATTTCATCTAAAAAGGTTTGATAAAATAAGTAAACTTGTCACATTTATGTTGTTGTGTTGGTACATTTGTTTCTGACGTATCTGACATAGTGATTTTTTAGGTGAGGGAAATTAGGAATTGCGAAAAAAAATATCCATATTCGTCAGATATGGCCCCATACGATTTCTTTCTACCCCAGAAACTGAAGAAAATCATGAAAGTACGATTTTATGCTAATATTAAAAAGAGATAAAATAGAATCGCCGAAGAGCTAAAAATCTTACCCAAAATTCGATTCCATAAGTGCTTCAAAGATTGAGAAAAAGTACTGCGACTATTGTATTAAATATCTGATTGGAATACTTTGAAAGAACAAAATAAATATTGATAAAAATTCCGCGCATTTTTTTTTATCAAATCTCAGATTTTATTGATTTTAAAAATATCCATAAATTGACCCGTGACCACAATTTCAATTTGACAGTGCGAATTGGAGCTAATATGAACCGGTGAATTTTCGCACATATTAATCAGTCTCGTTTTATTTTTTTATATTAGTTGAAATATTTATATCGATCATTGAAACATGTTTTTTTTTATAATATGCGTATGTATTATTATGTATAATAGAAAAAAATAAACCGGTCCACATGTTGCTGTTAGTAACTATTGGTCATTTGAGACGAAAATCAGAGTGATTGTAGTTTTATAACAGTTTTAGCATTCATCGTTTTCCCACATTCATCATTCTTTTCATATAGTCCATTGCAAACAAAAACAATGTAAAAACGACGTATCCATGTTCCACTCTATATAATCGTACGTTTTTATCAATCGACGATTTTATTGAGCCATATAAATAAAATAATTTACGAACTTCAAGGATTAATCACTCACCTTGAAAATCATAAACCGTATAATCCCAGATGCTATGAGTTGAGATATTTTTCATGGTCCCTGTCAATTGTACAAGCATACCATGGCGTGATGAATATCTCAAAACAACGTATAATATAAAAAAATAGCCTTCTAAAGTAATATTTATAAAAAAAAATATGGTTCTATATATTTTAGTCAGGATTATAATATTAAATACTGTTTAAAGCTATGTTTTTTTAAATATTCACTGACATTAATTATTTTTAATGGAAATGGTTAAGCAAGGAATAATAATGTGTAATAATAATAAATGAATTATTATTATTAAAATGTTAAATAATTACAAAAAACACTCTATTGATTTTTAGTGTAACTATTTAATTTTAGACATCTATTGAATTTTACTGCAACTTATTTAAAATAGATATAGGCAAAAATTATTTTATATGTATTTTAACATAAATCAGAGATTTAATCAATTCAATTATCCCATAAGTATTGGACAATTGGGGACTCCAAGTTTTTGATTTTTCTCGAATAATTCTTTTAATATAAATCATACATGTCACAAACTTTTTGTATTTGACTAAAAAAAGTCTAAATAATAAATTTTATAATTAATCGATGACCTTTACTGTCCGCATTGCGAAAAATATAAAAACAACAATAGTCGAGTACGAATGAAATTGTGCAATTGACAAGTGCGGCGAGTGCTCAGTCTGCGGTGGGACTTCGCCGAGTGCGTTTGGTATTTATGCGCCATATTTATTAGATAAAATTCCAAAACTATGAAGCATATTATGAATTACTATTAAAAATACAAGATATTCATCAATATCTTGTCTTGAAATGCTTAGGGTATATTTTCCATTATAAATATACCCCTTCGGATGACTCGATTGTTTTCGAGCCACCGTGACGGATCGTTTAAGAATGAATCTTCATGAATATATGTCATTGATTCATTATGTAATGATTAGATTAATATTTTAATTATTACTTAAAAAACGACATTACTAATGAAATGATATGTATATTTAATTTTTTATTCAGAGATAACCTTTTAAATTATAGATTAAAAGTTTCAGATATGAAAATATATTACATGTGTGTCCAACAAAAATACATATTTTGCATCTAAAATACGCGTTAGAATTTATTTTTGTAAGATTTCTTATTTGTTTCCCTCGTCTCTATATTGGCCGAATTTAATATAAAAACAGTACTATCCACCTTATTCGAGGTCCTCACTTCTTTTTATATTAAAAACGTCCGAAAAAATATGCTTATTTTTATGGAAATGAGATATTAACCATTAGAATAGTTCAATCGAAATCGATAAATGGTTCAATCTAGTATTAAATATTTAAATTATTAATATACAATATATTTTTAAACCACACTTATTTAATAAAAGTGATAAAATTTGAAATATTTACCGTTTTTTTTTATTGAAAATATAAATGGACTTTTTAAAATAAATATGTTAATTAACGAACATTTATAATGGCTTGTTATTTCGTGTGATTGACGAATAAAACTAGATAGTGATAATTTATTTAAAATGATATCACACATT
The DNA here is from genome assembly GCA_022495035.1 of Philopotamus ludificatus. Taxonomy (NCBI): domain Eukaryota; kingdom Metazoa; phylum Arthropoda; class Insecta; order Trichoptera; family Philopotamidae; genus Philopotamus; species Philopotamus ludificatus. Next base: position 11,477 of record JAGXCT010032050.1, on the reverse strand, counting down.
ATAAGCATACCCTCATAATCATCGTTTATAGAACGCGTATCGCGAACATTAAATGGACCGATGAAAGGTGAATTGTTTATCAAAATGGAATTGTTTACAATCGTCAAACGTAAAATAACTGCGTATTATTTTTTTTATTTATAACGTATTTCTTAGAAAATAACATTTTTGCTCCAAACGACACCATTTTCAACAAAGGTTCATTTTCAGCAAAAATTGTATTATATTTAAATGCATCTTATTTTTGGAATAGCGGTTATGTTCGATGAAAGGCGGCTGATGTAGAAGCATTTTAAATATATAAAATTAAAAAGATATGGCATATTTTTTAACCGACATTAGAAGCCATTTAACCCTTTCAGTGCGGGGCGCATGACGTACATGCGCAAGATTCTTTAAAACTTTGACTTGTCGTTACATGTAAACTAGACTGAGTTAAGTGATGGTGTTTGTTTTAAAAAATCAGCTAATAAACACAGCTATCAATAGATATACAACATATCACAAGAAATTTATAGGAACCATGTAATATGTAAATATGAATAGTAACGATTCAAATCGCGCGTGGTGTCTCATTCAAATCTCCGCAGTAGTATCGGTGACGTATCTCGGCTCAGGGGTTGTTAAGGGTGTTGCACGTACATTATGTTCCACATACACGTGTACGGATGTAATGGTATAAGAAAATTGATTCCCATTTTTTTTTCACTCAATCTCTGTTCGAGTAATTGATATTTTGTTCGATTTATTATTACGAAAATAAAGCGAACCGAGTTTATTTTTTTAGTTGAGATGGAAGAACATATCCTAATCAACAAGTTTGCATAAATCTCTTATAGGAAAATGGTCTAATATAGGGTAAACGGTGAATACAAATTTACTTCGCCAAAAAAATAATTTGGACCAAAACGGCGCCGCACTCAGATGCAGAATCGTGTTTAGACCCTCCGCGTTGAAAGGGTTAAGATCCAAATGGCCGCAGAGGAGAGCATTTTTTGGTATAAATTTGTTAAAATTGCGATTCTACAACAAATTTTATTTTATTGTTAAGTATAAAATGGCAAACCACTGAGATCAAAAATGTTACTTAAGCTATTACCATGTTTATCGTCAATTGCCACAGCAAGATTCGCTTCTGTTTCGGTACGTCCCGATGTTTTTTCTCGCTCGCATCCGAGACGATTTGCAAGGGCGAGGGAAATCGTCCTAGCGACACGTGCAGTAAGATCTTTGAGGCGGCGACGGGTCCTCACTCTAGGGTGGGATCTCGGCGAGTTCGCACGTCACTTCCGCATCGTATTGATTAGTAAAAAATCTAAAATATCGACCAAATTATGAAGCATCATGCATAACTATTTTTATTCTTAGAAAAATCCATTTTTTTGTATTTTTAGTGAAGATATTGATAAAATATTGATCATAAATAAATATCTCGACTCTACGTCGTCGAACGGTTTCGAACTGTCGTAACGGATCGATTAAAGATCTAATACTCCCGATAGGAAGATTAAAATGAGACAATATTTAACATATCGGATCCTCGATTAACTAACTATCGGAGAATTATCGCAGAAAATTACATGTTCATGATAATCCGTAATGAGATAGTGAGATTCTGCTACATCTTCCATATTCGACAGATTTTTTAAAGTTATTCCGATCAACATTTGCGGCATTTGTATGAACCGATCCGTCCCGACAATAAATGTCACTATTTTCTTATTTTATATTTATTTTTTAGATCTTTTTAGACAAATGAAAAAAAATTGTGATATATAAGAGTTATATTAACCCTTTCCACTTTGACCTTTTTTGGTTGAATCTCCGTTCTACTCTCAATTATTTTATTTTACGTATATAAAAAAAACAAGAAACATCTATGGGGTTTGATCTGATATCCTATTAAAAAAAAGACTTTTTTTTAACCGGTTCAATGCCATGGATTTTTTAACAAGTTGTTATCCCTTTTTTAGTATGTATTTTTTTTGCATGTATGATTTTTAGTGTGTAATAATATTCGTAATAGATGTCACTACAACATGATATAGAATATCCAATCTTTTAGGCCAATACGTCTACTCTTTCCACAGAGTGTTATTAGAGAAAAATCAAAACTTGCGGTTTTAAATAGACACGGCTTGGCTAAGATTTTTTTAAATTTAAAATGTAAAATCTACGAATGGTCGCACGAGAAAGTGAGGCGGGCCGCGGGTTGCTAACCCCTGATTTAGACAAATGCAAAGATGTAGGATTTATATGAAAACAGTTATTCGAGAAAAATCAAAAATTCGGATTCCCAAATAGCATCGGCACGGCTAGATAATGAGAATTTACATTCGAAGACGGCTATATATTTCATTCATATAGAAAATTTAAGCGATATACAGTGGAACCTCTCATAACGAGCATAATTCGTTCCAGAATCTTGCTCGGTTGGATGAAACACTCGTTAAGCGAAACTAATTTTCTCATATAAATCAATATAAAACACTTTAATGCCTTCCATGCGATATTTTTTTAACGTTTATTCGGTAAGTACATGCTTACCATTTAGTAAGAATCAGTAACAACCTGGATAAAAACATTTTTAAAAATCGAAACTAGCTTATTATTTATTAATTTATGACAAATAATTAATTCTTTTTTACTAGAGAGCTGTCTAGAGCCATTTGTTTTAGCCGACTCTTTAAAATTTGGTGAAAATGTGACACAGCGTTATCATTGAATATGTTTGGAGCACGCATAGCCACCTCCTTATTAGGATGATGCTTCTCAATGTACGATGAAACAGTTTCCCATGCTTCCAGCATTTCTCTTATTGCGTCAGAAGATTGTTTCTCTGCTACTTCCTCTTCCTCCAAACTCTCCTTCATAACTTCTTGCTGTGAAATACGATCCAACACACACAAGTGCGTCATACGTTTGTGACTTCCCCTTTCTGCGTCACTCGTTATGCGAAATGTCGCTCGTTAAGGGAGCAATTTTTCACTTTTTTTTTGTCGTTATGCGAATTACTCGTTATGCGAGGTGCTCGTTAAGAGAGGTTCCACTGTAGTCGTTTACGAAAATTGTTGCGGTTACAATATCCCTTCGATTCATGCCCTAAGGGCGAGTTAATTCGCTGCCGGGTTAAGGTAGGAGGGTTCCTCGTAATGCCGTATATCGTTTATTATAAACGTATCGTTAGTAAAAAAATAAAATATTACTCGGCGTAATATATTGGGTTGGGCGTTTCAAAAGAACGGCGGGAAAGGAGGTGAAAATAGTTTTGGTCGACGGCGCATCGATCGGTGGCGCTGCGGTCGGCAGCGGGCGGCAGTCGGGCGAGTGACCGAGCGGTGGTGGACGTGTCGCGCGTTGCGTGTCGGCCCATGTCGCCGCTGGTGCTGGCGGCCGTGGCCGTGTCGCTGTGCCTGCTCTTCCGCCTCCTCAACGTCAGCAGCCAGTCGCAGCGGCCCGCGCTCTTCTGCCGCGACAAGGGCTTCCTCGCCAGCCTGCTCTGCGTGGCGCCCATGCTCGCTCATCCGTCAGTGCAGTATACTATACTCCCCTCGTCTGTCAAAACAATCCCGTTCGGTTCCGATTGTCCGCCCCTTCGCCCTCCGACGTCTTCAGAGACCGGGGTCGAACGTAAATAAAGCGTTCTCGCGAGATTGCACGTTAGCGGAACGAACGTATAATATACGATTTTTAGCCGATCGGTGTTATCTAATTTATGACAGAAAAGTAACGCGATATTCGTAAAATCCTTTATATTATTATTTTGACAGTGTAAAATTATCGGTTCGTTGCTCCGCGAATCGTAAAACCCCGTTCGCCCGCCGCTAATCTATTATTCGTCCTGGAACGATTTCCTCGCCGTTCGTGTGAGAACATGGCGATATTTTCGTCCTCCGAACGTTCCGATCTCGCTATATTTTATTATCTCGCACGGTCGTCGTCTTCGATTGCTCGTCTGCGAAACGCAAATTTAGACGATAGAAAGCGTGGGCGAAGAAAAAAATTGCATCGCTACATTTTAAAACGCTCGCCGTTTTGGCGATAACGCGCGCTCTTTCGGCCATGCGCGGAGTTGCATTGTCATTATTTCGTTGCGAACGATTTGTTAAAATTGAGATATTAAGATCGTTCTCGTCGCATTATAATAATCGATTGCTATTGCAAACGATGATTTTCATAAATGAATGCGCTTTTAATGTCTGTCGACGAAATCTGCGCGAATATTTGTCCCCCCCTTTTGGGCGATCTCTAAACGATGTATGCAAATTATATGTCTCGCGTTTGATCGCCTTTCCGTTGCATTAATTTTCGATAGGAACGATATTGACGAAGAAGTAGCGCGCTTCATAAAATAATAAAATTAATTATCCACTCTCAGAAGGGGTGACGACGATAATTCCGAATTTATCTCTTGTTTTATTGACCTTTTCCCCTTCGCGTCGAATTGGGCCAAAAGATCTTCGAGCAAACGACTCGAAACATTTTTTTTATTATTTAATTTGATAAAAATAATGTCTTAATTGAATCGGACATCGGATCGAACCCTACAGACACTTTTTGTTCATTTTCCAGATGAATTTCTTTAACTATTAGAGTGCTGAAAAGCGTGATGGCGCTCTTTGTTGTTTGGACCAAAAGCGCGACGATCGCCATCGCGCCTCACATATGAAACGATTACATTGGAGACCAATAAATCTCATTGAAACGAAAGCTTTCGTAGCTGTACTGTTAGAAATAGGGATAACCCGAAGACCCAATATGTTTAGTTATTGGGCAAATTCAAGAAGCATTCCATGGCTTAGGAAGATATTTTCGATTCAATTTTTTCACATCCCCGACAATAGTTGAACATGCCAATAGAGTTTTTGTGTTACATTACCCTCCTCATCGACAACTGAGTATTGATGAGTCTCTTTGATTGGGACAATTTGCCATACAATGCTCGAGCAATATCTTAATTTTATCATAAATAGGGGTGAAGTTTTGGATGATATGCGATGCCATAGTTAACTATTGCTTAGGTTTTTTTATTGTAAAGATGCAAAATGTAATGCTGATAAAGCTGAAATTTTGTTGAATAAAAAAATGAATCTCTTCCGCAAGTTTTTGTTCTTCTCTTTATATGATATGAAGTAAATAGATGACATCATCATAATCATCATCATCATTTGCCAGCCACAAGGCTTTTACTCGCTGAGGGCATGGGCCTTATCAAACTCTCGAATGGCAGTCTAGGACAAAGGAACCTTAGTCTCACACGTGACGCGAGGGCTCCCCTTTCGTGTTCATACCGCGGGGACCCAACCCGTCTTGGTATGCGATTTTTTGTAAAGAGTTTCCCTCTCTTGACCATTGCTGGCATTGGATGTACATCTTATACCATGTTGGTATCGGATTTTACCCTCTCGACTGTGTCCTGGCAAGTAGAAGGGGGTTTATGATGCAATAAATGCTGACAATTTTTTTTTTAAATCGGAACAATTATAAAATCTCTATTCAAAGTTAGTTTTTACATGTAAGAAAAATTTATGGTTAGTTCCGAACTTGATTATGCATTTATTTGCAAAAATATCTTATACATGTTTATTAATTTTAAATAATACTTTTATTAAAATATATTAAAAATTAAGATATTAAATATTTAAAAAAACCATCGCTTTTATTCATTTTTTATTCAGCAAATTTGAATAGTATATAGAAAAAACGGTAAGCGCTCAAATGGTTAATAAATTTGTAAATAAAAATATAACGAGAGTAACTCATAGATTCGACTAAAAGTGGCCGGAGTGGAAAGGGCCAATAATGCGTCCCGTCTATTCTTGACTTACGAAACGAAGTCGAATTTCATACAAAAAATAATTCTCTCTCAAACCCTCAATTTTAAAAATCTAGTTCGTTCATCTCGGTCTAGACGCGCGAACAAACATTTATTTTAATCTTAACCGCATTCTCGTTCATCATTTTCATAATTTCGAGATTATTTATATGCGGTTAGTCTGACAAGAATCTGTATAAAAATTAGTTTTTCGAACCATATAATTATTTATGTTTAAAAATATTAGTTATTTCAATAACGTAATATTGCAAATTTATGACTCAGGCTCCTTTGCATTGTTGGAATGCGCGTGCCATTGGCGATCGCCCTTGACTTTGTATTTTTGTAATATGGTTTTAATTATAAATAAATTAAGAGTAGGAAAATATCTCAAATCGTAGTGAATCATATTTTACGTGCGACTACTTATTAACCATATATGGAAATCCGTCTTATGTTTCATTATAAAATGCTGAAAATTCATATGAAATGACTCATATAATATATGTTCATGACATAACAGATTCGATCTCTATGATGATTCATCGCATTAATGCGTAATACCGTCGACTGGTTATTCGTTCAATTTTTTAGAGAAATCAATATCCAACCGAGTATTTTTTAATATAATACAAATTCATTAAAAATACTGAGGTTTCCCTATTGTATCTTTTTTACGCTGTATATTGGTTCCATTAATCCATCCGTCACGGCGGCTCGAAAACAACCGCGTCGTCCGAAGGGGGTCTATCGGAGACCCCAAGCATTAGAAGTCAAGATATTGATGAATTTCAATATCTTGATTTTTCCGTCCTCCCTGTCCCGCCTTCGATATTTATTCCTTAGACTTTATTAGACAAATACAAAAAAATAGTAGGATGTATATTAAGAGTTATTCGAGAAAAATAAAAAACATAAAATAAAAATGATTGTACCAAAAATATCTTAAACGATAGAACTACGAAATTGTCCGTAATTGCGGTATATTAATGTAAAACTTTGTTTCTTTCAAAATCAATCACTATCGTCTGATTTCTATCCCGCAACAGCTTCTGTTTACGCTTATTTTTAAATATAAAAAAAATGACTCGAAAACCTAACAGCACGTTCGATATTCGTATCAATATCTAGAAGCCTCTATGTAACTGGTTATTTGTAGAACTTCATTATTTTTTTAATGTCATTGTTTAGAGTTTATAGCATCAGTATCAGCGACGACATGGAATAAAAACTATTTTTTATGATCGCTACCTAGGACTAATTGATCGGGTCTAGGTCAAACGTATCCCCTCGTCGTATTGGACAATTGACACAATGAACTTCTGAGATGACATAACATGACGCCCGGTTACCAAACGTGTACCACCTCCCACTGGTCGATTTCACTCTGTCGATCAGTTCCTGGGCCGATGCTGGTTCTGCGATTGTTACGTATAAGCTGGATAGAAGACAAGTATTGCAACATAGAGACAATAATTGCTATCTATCACAAATCAGAAATCTCTGTTATACCTCTTTGCGCTTAAGCGCAAAGAGGTTATCGACGATGGAAATGCAAATTATATATTTTTTTAATCGCTAAGAAGTATTGTGAAAATTTTCCTGATTCGCATTGATGATGATTTTTTTTTATTATTTGCTTACATAACATGTACCAAGAAAAGATAGTCCTAGATTATTTTGTCTTATTGGTCATTTTGTTTGTTGTCGACTAATTTATGTATTCATTTTAATTTGGGACTTGATGGAATGCTGTTATACTTGATTCGGCAGATCAACTGGTTTATATAACAAATGATATATGTTTTTGATCTTTGGACATGCACTGTCTGAAATCATCGAGTATGGCGAATAGCATTTAACGTCCTCGCCGTCTTATCAAATATGCGATAATGCATTATTTCTCACAACAATGACTCATTGAGTATTCTAACACCGCATTTGGGATGTTAACCTAGCCGTGCCGTGTACCTCTTTTAATATAAATCCTATATCTCACAAACTTTTTGTATGTATCTAAAAAGCAGGGCTGTGGAGTCGTTAAAAAAAACACGACTCCGACTCCGATGTTTACCAACAAACACGACTCCGACTCAAAAAAGTTCAATTTTATCAGATTGTTTTCCTACCTCTGCATATAGTCAATTCTGTCATGTTATAGTCATAAAAATAAAACAAGATCAAACTTTAATTATTTGCGTTTATTCTTAAAAATAGCATTGATTCTATTAAATCCACATTCATAGAAGCTCTCAAATCGGAATTAAGGTTTTTAACACTATCGTGGCCGCATCAAATTACCAAAAACTTACGCTATTGAAAGTATTACTTCAAATAGATGTAGCATTAGCAGTTACCGGTCTAAGTTCATTCGCCGTATTCATTGTTCAGTTGGTATGCTAGATCACCGACGCAGCGGTGGAATTGCAATCATGATGCATATGTGGTACCATGTGGCCACAAATTGTCGAACTTGTGATGATGCCACATAGGCACCACCGGCCACGAAAGTGTTAAGAGCGGAAAATAACCGCTCTACGGATACTTGGGTGGGCGGTAATGCTGTAACGATCAATGCTGAATCTTTTAGGATTTCTAGATACCGCTGTATTGCCATTTCAACATTTAACTTATAAGTTCGATCAATTTTTTCCATTATTTTCAATGCATCATTAAATTTAATTTTAAATTTTGAAATAGAGTCTCCTTCATCTATATTCGGACTGGGATTCAAACTGAGACGTTTAGTTTCTGGTGAGGAATGTTTTCAAAATCCTCTTCAGATTCAGCGGTGTCGGATGAAGATGATGATGCTTGGTGTACGTTGCCTGTTGTCGTCTCTTTTTCTAGTCGAAGGCCTTTAATATGAACGGTTAATTCAAGCAGAGAGTTTTTAGCTCTATTTATTTGTTCTTCCGTCGACATGGATCGATCCATGGGGTCAACATAGATCCCAGCCAACAGAATATCGTTTTCCAGTAAATGTTTTTCTCTACATGGCGTTTTTGATTCCACCAGCAAGATTATTATTTAGAATCTTCATTCATACTAATTATTATAAAAAAAAAATGTATTTTTAAATTTTAACGAAAAAGGAGCGACTACACTCCGGCCCAAACACCGCGACTCCGCGACTCCGACTCCGACTCCACAGCCCTGCTAAAAAGTCTAACGAATAAATATTATAAATAATTATTGTTCTTAATTGCGAAAAAATTAACAAAATTCGCTTCTGTTGCCACGGGCGCAATAGTTTTTCTCGCTCACATCAGGTACGATGTGCTAAGTGCGAGTGAAAACGTGCGATTGACACGTGTCGCAAAATTCAGCGGTCGCGGTAGTCGGTGGCGTGTCCTCAGTCTGCGGCGGACATCGTCGAGTGTGCGTGTCAATTACGCGTCATATTGATTGGTAGAAAAATCCAAAATATCGACCAAATTATGAAGCATCTAATGAATAACTATTTTTATTCCTAGAATAATTCATTTAAAAAATCTGTATAAAAAATCTGATTTAGGAGGACGCGGTTGTTTTCGAGCCGCCGTGACGGATCGCTTAATAAATTAATTATCTCTGTGAAACGTCCAACAGGAAACCGTTCCTTCGTTGTTAGAGATTGATTTAAAAAATATCATACATTGAAATCTTATAAATAATTATTTGAAACTCGTTAGAAAATAAACTATTAGAGATAATAATGGTCCGTCGAGAGATGAAGAAATTGCTGATTAGAATATCATGTTATACTCGCTTTTCTTTATAACGTATTCCTGTATAGGAGTTCTATAAGAGGTCTAATTATGATGTCATTCCGAATTTTAGGACATTTAGATCATTCTTGAATTACGATCCGCCTTCTTGATGGTCACGTAACATATTTCACAAGAAAAAAAAAACAGCTAATACATACAATGTTATAACGTTACGAGGTTAGATCTGTCCCTTTGATTATCCAAAATTTATTCAGCTTGAATCCTAAATGCTTTTCCATTATAAACAAAATGATAAATCATCGACCATTAATAACGCTAATATCTCGGCAACGTGCACTGTGTTAACGTCTATTGCAAAAAGCATTTTGATGCACTCTCATTCTCTTTTATTATTAATTATAGTATCATTGTTATTACAAACGATGATAAAGCGGCGTAGATTTCTTTTATTTATTATTTTGATAATAGGTATTCGTTTCTCAAAAATGTAATTCGCAAATTAGAGCGTGACTGATTCTCAACATCGTCGCATTTATCATTTCGCGGATCCAACAGGTTTGACTACCCCTCGGGTTTAATGATGATTGTTTTTAGGAACTCACTCATCTCGTTATTGTTTTGAAGACGGCCTTAAAACCTAATTTTTTTGTATTCATATTTTTTTTTTTAACAAAAAAAGGTGTGTCCACGTACGATATTCGTAACAACGCATTTTTATGATCGCTGATAACCTGCGAAATTCTTAAGTTAGGCAACCTTATGTGTTATGCAAACATGCTTTCTACACGCATATACGCAAAATCGTAACCGGTAAAAGTGATACGACACAATATCGCTTCTGGAATAAATTTTGCTATTACATTCAGTGCAAATTGATTGGTGTTTTATGCCAATAAACAGGTCGCTGGTTGATTTTCTGGCAACAGTTCAATTCGCCCCGTCTATATGGGTCAGGGCTGAGGTTCTATCAGCATGTTAAATCCATTTTTATTATACAGGAATTCAGGAAGCGCAGAGAAGGTCGTTACTATTCGTTCTCAAGGATTTATCTCCCTTCCCACCCTCGGATGTAAGACGAAGAGTTAAGTTCTTTGCAAACGAAGATTTATATTATCGTTTTGACGTTCTATATATATTTTTTACCAGTTAATGTTATCGTGACCCGATTACGGATTCATATTTCATCTTCTTTGTGTATTCAAAGCTACTAGCTTATACTTTACAATAATGTATATGTTTTATTATTAATTATTATGAAGCTATCATTAATTAATTAACGTAACAGAAATACGATCAGTCGTAATACACCTTTTTTATATCGGGCGCAACGTCTGTGTCAGATTGATTATACGTACCTCAAAAAATCAGCCACCTTTTACATAATGTGTTTTTTTCTATATGAAACAATAATCAGTTAAATAGCAGTTATGACTCTCCTTAATTTTGCTGACTGTTCGTGTCTATCGATTAATTATATTCATGATCTGACCACTGAACCAATATTTTTATTCTTCTGAAAAGCTGGAACGTTTCTAATCATATACAGTAGCGGTCATTGTACAAATGTACTCAGATAAATTCTTTGTATATTTTAAAGTTTTACAGAATATAAATGAGCACACAACACTTACGTACACTCAGTTTTTTACAGTATTTTAAGGAAAAATACTTGAAAGTAATATATAAAAAAAAAAACAGTTTGAATCAACCAAGTGCTTTATTGTTTCTGTCGTTATCTCTTCATACTAGATCTTTGTTACTGATGTTTTTAATGATTTCAAATTAGCAGGCTTCTCTCTGTTGACTTTTGTTTTCGTAATGTGCCATAAATTATCGATGGGATTTAAGTCCGGACTAAAATTTGGCCATGACAATGTTGAAATAAAAAATATCATACAGTAATACCCCCGATAGCGCGAATTTGAAAATAAATCGCGGAATTCACCCTG
>JAGXCT010032049.1:0-28343 GCA_022495035.1 Philopotamus ludificatus | reverse complement strand
GCCTTGCCCTTTTCACTGCGTCCTTGAATGTTTCCAAAAGCACGATGAGCTTCTCTATGCTATCGTTTCTTCTAGTGAGATGTCCAAAGTATAGAAGATTTTTTTGGAGACATATACTAGAAAGTCGATCATCCTTGCTGTTTCCCATTTCATTCAGACACGCCTTATATAAAATATTGAGAATATATTATTGCCATATATGATAATGAAAATAAATATTTTGCCCGTTTTAAATACGCTATAAATATATTTAATTTTATAAAAATATTTAATTTAATAATTAATCTTTTAAGATAATGTTTCTGATAAAATTTCAATATTATTCATTGTTGGAACAGTTGATGGGACGAATAATTGGACCCTCTGGTAGTTAGTGACGTGTGTTTGTGTACTGTGCCAGGATTGTGCTATTCCTAAGCCTGTGACCACAAATTAAGCGTTTCTAAGGAACAATCCCGTCGGCTGCTGCGTAGAGCAGCTGCGACATTCATGTGGTCACTGCAGACATTCACAGGGTAGACCGCAACCGGGGAGCAAACCCGTTTGCTGAAACCCTGAAAATATTCCCTCTACATATTTCACTGATATTTTAAGCGAGGATTTGCCTGACAAATTCATACCGAAATTTTAGAATATCTTTTCATACCATATTCAGAGTGGCGCTCGATGGAGGGGGCGAGTTGACGTTTGATTTAACTCATCAGATTTGCGCTAGGGATTAAGAATTTTTTAACGCCCGCTCAAAAAAATAAATTAATTTGAAGAAAAGTTGAAATTATTATAACGCTTGCAAAAGAAATCGAGGTATTTAAATACGACGGAATCCATTGGGAAGCGAGAAGGATTAGACCGAGATTAATGTTGAGATAATTTGTTTCAATTAATTTATAAACGAATCCGAACACAATTCATCAAAATAGTATTCCGTAATTTTATTTTTTAGTGTTAGAAAGCTAAGGTCATGACTTAATATATATTAGGCAAAAAATCAGAGTTAGATAGACTGGGGTAGACCAACTCAAAACTGAGTAGGCCCATTAAAACAACATTGGACTTTAGTTTGTTTGAGCTGAAGCCGAGGGTAATTTAATTTAATCACAACACCCTTCAGGGTAATTGGCAGTCGCCGGACTGTACAGATCTGGAAACATGGATCGAAAAAGTCATTTGTTTGGCGAGGGGGGTGGGGGCAGGACAGGGCCGGCGTCGTTGCAGAGGGCACGAAACAAATTCCGAGCGGCGCCGCGGAATGGCTCGCCGTATTAACTTGTCTCGGTAAATCTGGCGTGAAGTGGTGGCCCTCGGGACTTTGCCCCCGGGGCCCCGGACCCAAACTTGGCCCAAACACGGCGGACTCTGACCTTGCTTCGGGCAAGACAAACACAAAGCTTACTGCCCGGGCGCCCGCGACAACTCCATCATTGCAAAACTATGGTAATTTACGGGATATACCTGCGCAACTGTCGTCTGACGTGCAGGATGACGGGTAAATCCAAACTAAGCCATGGAACAAGGGTAAGCTCCGTTGAGTAATGGCCAAGCACAACAAAAAATATGGTAACCCCACATTTCAGCCGCTGATTAAGAATCTAAATCATAATTTCATGAGCATTTTATTCTTGAAAAAATCACAGTTTATTGTTAAAATATATGTAAATATTATTTAAAAAAATACTTTTACAATTAAAATTAATTAATTTAGACGGCAATTCATTGCTATATTTAATGTAACACGATATATTAAATTATTATTCACTGATTATGAAATACAACATTTCATGTAATTATTGCTTTAAAGTTCTTTAAAAAATATACATATTTAAAATCCTTATTTCTTTTATTATAAATAATATCATTTATTTTAAATTGAAAAATTATTAAACCCTTTTAATAAGAAATTGATAAAATATTGAATGAAATCAATAATTTATTTAAATCCATTTGTCTGAATGAAACATGTAATAAGATAATTTATTGGCGCTGAATTAAAAACGGAGAAAGAGAAATATTTAAATTCACAAAAAAATGATTTTTTATTTACTTAAACATCAAATTTAATTATATCAAATTAATTAGAATAGCTTTAAAAAAATATTTAAACCATATTTTTAAAAATGTGTATGAATTTAATATTTAATCTATAAAAAAATGGCTAGAAATTTAAAAATATATATTTAATGAATGCAATTATCAATAAAATGGTCATATGCTGTTTAACAATAACTGAGAATTTTTATTTTTATAAGGCTGAATTAATAACTGTCGTTTGTTTTATTTAAAAAATATTATAATTTATATTTTACAATTTACATAAGTTTTAAGCTATTCGATCATAAATTTTGCATATAATCAAAAAATATTACACCGTATAAATTTAAATATACCATTAATCTTTAAGTGTATATAAAACACAAAATATAGAAAATTAGGTATACATCTAAAAAAAATACGCATTAACACTTTCGTGGCCGGTGATACATATGTTGCATCATCACTGGTTCCACCATTGCCGGCCGCATGATGTCACATATGCATCATGATCGCGTCAACCGTTTATGGCCAGTGATCTAGCATACACATCTGAACAATGAATACGGTGAATGAATTTTTACATCTGCAACTGCTAATGCTACATCTATTTGAAGTAATACTTTCAATAGCGTAAGTTTTTGGTAATTTAATGCGGCGACGATAGTGTTAAAATAAATATATATCTATTTATTATTTCCGTGGAGATTATTTTACACTCCTATTTTAGCATCATACTACTTACTTATTTAACCCTTTCAATGCGGCGGGTCTAAACACGGTTCTGCATCTGAGTGCGGCGCCGTTTTGGACCAAATTATTTGTTTGGCGAGGTAAATTTGTATTCACCGGTTACCGCTATATTAGACCATTTTCCTATAAAGATTTATGCAAACATGTTTATTAGGATATGTTCTTCCATCTCAACTAAAAAAATAAACACGATCTGCTTTATTTTCGTAATAATAAATCGAACAAAATATCAATTGCTCAAACAGAGATTAAGTGAGAAAAAAATGGGAATGCGAATCAAAATCAATAATGCGAAATGCAATTTTCTTATACCATTACATTCGTACACGTGTATGTAGAACATAATGTACGTGGAACACCCTTAAAAACGCCTGAGCCGAGATACGTCACCGATACTATTGGGGAGATTTGAATGAGACACCACGCGCGATTTGAATCGTTACTATTCATATTTACATATTACATGGTTCCTATAAATTTCTTGTGATATGTATATTTATTGATAGCTGTGTTTATTAGCTGATTTTTAAAACAAACACCATCACTTAACTCGGTCTAGTTTACATATAACGACAAGTTAAAGTTTTAAAGAATCTCGCGCATGTACGACATGCGGCCGCACCCTGGACACTGCGCCCCGCACTGAAAGGGTTAATAATAATAATTTAAAGTGAGTATTTAAAATGTCAATAGCAAAAAAATGATTTATAATATGATTAATTGTTCTGCATTACCCATGCAAGTAATAAAAAAATTAAAAAACATCAGCAGAGTGATTTTTGCAAAACAAAAATAAATTTAAGAAAGTCGATTCAACTTATTTACTTTACATTTATTAGATTTGTTAGAGAGAGAGAGAGAGAGAGAGAGAAATATCGTTTTATACTATCTTAGATATTCATTATTATTTATATCAGCCTATTTTTTATTAACCTACACATCAAACCAATTTATACTAAATCTAAAATTAAAATTAAAAACTGATTATTTCACATTCCATTTTTTCATGTATTTTTTATTAATTTACTTTTTACCTTATTAGATTTGTTCAATCATTTTAGTTCCATTGATTTTCCATCTATATATTTTTATACAAATAAAAATGCTTGTAGGATTATTTTATATAGTTTTTACTATTTTCATAATATTATGCACTGTGTAATATTCTATCGCTTTTTGGTATTATGTCGCCTATAAATTTATTCATATTTTCATGTATACGTATGAAAATTGAATATTCAGTTGAAAATAAACCGATGAAAAAAATTCGCCATATTTGATCTAGCCGGCGAAAAAAAAACAAACAGGCCAAATCCACAAGTTAAACATACGACGTGTGAAGGAAAAAAGAACTCAATGGAAATTTCATGGTGTACGGACACGGAATAGCTTATAGGAGTCCCTTGTTTTCGTCCGGAGATTCCCTCGGGAGCCGGAATTGCCGGCCCGCAGACTCTGATAGTTTAGTGGCCCTGACACCGTCTGCGTATTTATCACAACAACAAACACTGGCGAAAAACACTGCCTGCGAAAATGCACACACACGTGTACATGCGCCGACTGTGCACACCGTCTTGGCCCTGTTTAAACGGTGTCATGTAACGGATACGTGGCGGATGGCAACACTGGATCAAAATATCCCTGATATTTACCGGGATGGGAACATAAGGGATGTTTGCTCAGCAAATGTTTGTTTTGGGCAAATTGATTGAAAAGGTTCAGCAAATGTGGACCGTAACACTGGGATATCGCATACTTTTAATAATATATTAATTTATTCAATCGGGTTTCGGATAACCAATCAATATTTTCATATGGATTGAATGTTGCTTAATTGTGTCGCGTGCATCATTTATCTGCATGGTAAATCTGTGATAAATTAGGGGCCATTGAAACTTAAGTGCGCATTTCAATGCACTTTCCGAGGCGAATATTGCCGAGGTTATCGCAGACTATTGCAGTTATGGCGTCGTTGAGTATACACGAGCCGCTGCAAACAAAGCCCGAACCGACGCCCTCGCGTAATGAAACCCCCTTATTGAAACATTAATAAAACATTAAATTGAAGCTTACACCGTCCTCTCAATGTAATCTCAAGATTTTAACAGGCTATAGAAGATTATAATTGTCATCAGAACCCATATGACAAATAATAAACCATGTAAATAAATATAATAAACCCTATTGCTGGAACTTGAGTACAGAAACAGAAGCTGCATACCATTGAAATGCGCATGTTTAGATTGATGAAGAGTGCTATCAATAACGACAAAATAAAAAATAAATTCATCACCTATCCTAAACAAACTTAAAGAAAACACGTATCCGTGGAATAAGCATGTGTAGAGGAGACCGAAAAGAAATGTAGAAAATAGGCCCTTTCCTTGAGAGATAGACTTTCCATAGCAATGAAGAAGGGATGGCCAAAGAGTTGACCGAATACAATCCGTCAGGATATATACAGGTTGTCCCAAAAATATACACAGTTTGAATGATTATAACCTTAGGTTTTATTTACATATAATTAATATTTAAATTGCAAAAGGATTTACATAAAATGTATAACTTTTCTCATGTTCTAAGTTATAACCGTTCTGATCAATACACTGCTGATAACTGTGGGCTATAATTCCTTAGGTCAATAAGGTTATGAACCAGGGGTTCGTAAGCGCCTTTTTTCAAAAGAGTGTACTTTTTATGTTCCAAATATTTTTATTTAGTCCGCACGATTTTAATATAATGTAATTTTAAACATTTTCTGGCGTTTTTCTTGAAAAATTTCCGCCATGAAATTAGCAATTTCAGAAACGTCTAACTGAGTACTGAAAGGATTTACAAAAAATGTAGCCATTGGTTCGATAATTGCTGGAATCTACTTTCAAATTATTCCAAAGGCTTCTTAAGGTGAATAATAAGTTAAGGTTAAAGATATTTTCCCTGACCACTTTTTTCATTCTTCGAAAGACTTGGGAGACGATTCGCAGATGCCCATTCGAACAAAGAATTAATGTCCAGCTGCAGCGAAAGGGAATCATCTATTGACGTAATTGATTTAAATAGTTTTAGGTCATATCCAAAGAGTGAGAGATTACAAGAAAGGACATGTTGTATGTCGTTTATAACGAATAATAATAGTCGAAAATTGAAACCCTATGGAATTCCATTTTATCCGATTAATAGTAAGTCGCGTAAGTGGATTTGCCTGAAACTCCCTGCGATATTGTCTTTGTACTTCTGCTACATTTTAATGCTTCCAACAACATTTTAAAATTACTTTTCTTTGTCCAAAAGTCAATCTTGGTCTACCTATTATATCTAATTTTATACATGACCCTGAATATATTTTTTACACTATTCAAAAAAATACAAATCGTCATCGCCTTGATATATTAAACATATTAGAAAACACAATTCCTATACGCATTTTTATATTTTTTATTATCATATTAGATAAGGTTAAGGTTAATTTATTTTACAAAAATATTGTTTAGAAATTACAAGAAAACTATATCCTATAACACGGTATTCAATAATATGGTTTCGTTCTAACACGCAAACATTCTAGGGTTATTTTTCATAAATCTCATTCTCTGAAAATGCCAAAAATTCAAAAGGATGCTGCAGAATCGCCTGTCTTCATACTAGAAGATCTATAACAAACTTTTAAGAAATAGAAAACAAGCTATAATTAAAGGTTATTAAATTGAGAATAATATATTTCGTATTTTTTGATATATATGTATGTTAATTTTTAAATAAAATTAAAATCGCTTGGATTGACTTTATTAACATATTTATATATACTAAGTTTTCCTAACCTAATCTTAATTAACACGGTTTCACATGACACAACCTTTTTTTAGGACCTTCCTGTGTTATAAGAGGGTTAGCTGTATAGATTTTGTTGCAATGACTTGTTCCACACACTTAAAATTAATGATTAATTGAAAACGTCATTTACTTAAATATATATCTAATACAGTTATATTTAAATATTCATCATTTTCCTTAATCCTCTATAAGTGATAAATCTAAAATTTAAATTTTTGAACTACGGTGCATTTCTATGAACGGAAAATACTTGTTAATATATATTTTTTTAGTATTTTTCACACATATGCGGCGATGTAACAAAACTTTTAAATATCACGCAGTTACTTAAATATATATTAGTTAATTAATTTCGATATAATAAGGACATGCATATTTTTGCTTAACCATTTTACACCACAATTTCAATAGACCACTTATTAGGAATTTAGATTACATTGATTAATAAAAAAAATAATTAATATAGCCATTAAAGGTTAATTTAATCTAAAAAAAAACATTTTTAAAAATTATTTAGTAATAATAGCATTTATTTTAAATTTTAGGATGATAATTAAATATTTTAATATAGTTTTTCATACATTATAAAATAAAATAGTCTATGGCAGGGAATCCCAAAGTGTGAGCCAATTGTGAGCAAAGTATGAGCAATGGTGTCGTCATAAGGGCGCCGCGAAATATTCAATTAAACAATTCGGAAAATTTGTTGGAATTCCCAATTCTCCAAATTTTTTTGCGATTGCTTTTATCAAGAAGGTCAAAAGTTTTGAAAAAAATTTGATGTTTTAAGGGAGCCGCAAACCGAAAAAGATTGGGAACCTCTGGTCTATAGTAATAGTATTTTTCGTTTTTTTGATATATTTAAGTATATTCAAATTACTATTTATTTAGTACAAATAGGAATTATTTGAAATTTACGATTCCAGAATATAAAAATAATGTTTATCATACATTTGTATTATTATTAGAAAACAAAAGTAAAAATATGCAATGCTTATGTACGCCAACCCTCCTATAACGTTTCCTGTAAATCGCTGTTTTCTACAAAATTCTAGTATTTTTAAGGTCAATTCAGATATATCTATAATACATTGCCGAGCGAAATAAAAGTCAATGCTCTTTGGATGACAAGGAAATTTTGTAAAAAGCAGCGATTTAGAGGAAACGCTATAGGAGGGCATACTGTATATGAATCAATGATTGAGATATAGAATCCCCATTATTCATAATTTCACATTATGTTTCAATAAAAACACTTTAAGTTTTAAAATTCAATTAGGATCCCATAAAAAGAATACCAAATATAATAAAAGGATATTTTTAATGATAGTAATTGCTCTAAAAGCATATTTATCCTTATCGAATATCGTACATTATATTTTTTATCATATTGAAGAAAAAAATAAAATCAATACTTCTTTCATATTATAATATATTTTATTCAATTGATTTATTTTCGCGATGGATTCTATGACAAATTGCAGACGATAAAGCATGACCTATCACGCAAATCGGCATACAGAGTCGCCATAAAGCATCACAATAAAAAGACGTCGAGGCGATGCCGCATAAAGATTACCGACGCATTAAACGACGAAACCGTTCATCGACACAATTTGGTAAGGCGGACGCCAATAAAACCGACGCCAATAAAACCGACGCCAATAACGCCGACGCTCATAAATAAAGCGCGCGCAAACACGTCGAGCGCGCGGATTAGATTTGCGCACTTTTGCGCAACAAGTGGGCCCCGAGCCGCGATTGGGCGACTTTTTGACGTGTGCGAGACGCACCAGCCCTGACTAATCCGTGACTAAATAAAATTTGACGTCGATAAACCGCGACAATGCGCGGATACGGCCAAAACGAGATAAATTCCCCTCGTATTTGTATATTTGATGTGACAGAAGTGAAAATAAATACGATTTTTTATATCTCTATATTAATATAAATATATCAGTTTTATTTACATGGATTTATATACATACTAAATATTAATATATCAATATATTGATCGATACAATATATCAAATATGTGATGCCCAATTATTTAACAATAATTATTTCCAAAAACGCTTATTTTTATTCCCAGAAAGCAGAGGAGTGATTTCGAAAAAGCTTGTTCTTTTTTATAGCCGAATTGAGGAACAGAATTTTTCCTTAACGAATAGATATAATAATATGAGCCTTAATATTAAAAAACCCGCTTCATAAGCCCAATTTATATTTTCCATGAGATAGTTATAATATAGAGTACTAGTTTTAAAGGATTTTTAGGAAATAAATATGCCGAAAAATAATTTTAATTGGTTTTTTAAACTCAAAGTCTAGTAAAAACTACCTTTGATCTAAAAAATATAGAATTTTTGTCCAAATTTGGTGGAAACACATTAAAATTAGACATTAAGAGACATCGATAAATTCTATCTTCTTTATCTGTTTAATATATTAAGGTTCTAATCAAATGTAGCAGTCGATAACTAATTCTTTGATTTCTTTGTTTAATGAGTTTCCTTTTTTTTTATAAAACAGTCAAACCTGTTTTTGTGCGGTGAATAGGGACCGCATAAAAAACTTCACGAGTAGCTATAAAAAATATTTTTCTTAACACATTTAAAAAAATATTAAAAATATGCCATGAGAAAGGAATCGCAAAAAATATATAGAAGATTTTTTATTAAGGTTTAAATCAGCTTGATAATATATTAGAAAACATAAAGCTCTTTTTTTCATAAAAAAATTCTAAAGTCTCTGTTGGAATTTTCAAATATAAATTGGTTAAATGATTTTATTTCCTTATATTACACATTTTAGCATTTTAATCAACGAAATATAACATATTTATGACGATTCTTGACATTTTCACGAAAGATTTTGAAATATAAAATCCCATAACCCTCTGATTTGACCCACGAGTTAGTGTTAATAAAATATAAAAAAAATAATAAAAACAAACTCACTTCTCAAAAAGGTTCGTCATCACTGATATAGTGAATACATATTTAATGAAAATAGCTGACGCAATACCTATTTAATGTGATAATGAAATATTTTTTGCGTTTTTTCTTATAGCGCATTAAAAAAAATCATTCAAAAGTCGCACAAAAAACAGGTCTGACTGTATTTAATTTTATTTATTTAAATTAATTAAAAATGTAGATTTCTATAATTTCTCTAACTGTAGATACACTCTACTTGTCTTTAACTTATCTTGACATTGATAGTCATATTGGATGCTTACTTTAATAGAGGAAGAGTTTTTCTAAGCATTAATGAGACATTAAGGTGTTAAATTCCACACATAAACTTGCATTCTACAAACCCTTCGTTGATTCAAAGTATTTAATGAAGACGGTTTTATAAAATACAAAAAACTTAACTTAAGTATTTTAGTTTGTTCATATAATTTTCACGACGTTTTCTAGCGTTTACATTTTAACATTTTTTTTAGTAAGTTCATATTAATATAATATATATTGTACGCATGGAGATGTATATCTTTTTTAAAAATACCATTTAACTATTTACTACTCGTAAATTATTTTGCTCTGCAAATCCGAGACTTAAATCAAGTCGAGACAGTTACATCCGAGCCCTCAGTATCGACTGGGCCTTGATTGATTTATGAGTCCGGCCGTGGCCCTTCCTCGCAAAATATCCTTCGAGCATCCTTCACTTAATCATTTCAACTAATTGTTCCGATACCCAAATGCTACAGATGAGAATTAATCAACGTGCCACAGCTCATCTTTCATTGACTATTTTTTTCCTCGCCACCGCATCGCCTCATATCGCCGTCGTCGACATTAATCATCGACTCATCGAACCGTTCTCTGGCAAAGAGACACGTTCTTCGGCGTCGATTGCAAAAGACTAACGCAACACATGATTCAATTCCGTGGCTCAAAGCAGCCGGGAATAGACGGGACGATAAAGAAAGTAATATTCAAAGGAACAGTTTCCATTGCAAGTTGGAAACGTATGCAAATTGTCACTGAGCAGGTACACAGATATGACGGCGTCGTAATCTGTACCCGCGTCACGTGCCCGTCTTAACATCGACGCCGAATAACCGATGCACCTAGCGCCTTAATGCAGCTCGGGTAATGCAATACAAGTCAATGACGAGCCAATCCGAACGGTATCGGGGCGTCTCGCAGCCTGCATCCGCAAACGACGCCGGGGACGCCGCCGCACATTCTAATGCGACGCAATTATTCGCGATAGTTTGTAGCGGATTGTATCAACACCAATCGCGTCTCAATCATCGATTTTTCGGCTCAGATTAAAATACTTGTTATACTGCCATCATCCGTCCTCAAATGTACGCTTTAAATCAGGGGCGTACATCCTACATATAAACAGAATTATAAGAAAAATAAATATCACGCGCAAATTACAGAGCGCGCTGAACATTCCAGAGCACAGACATACACAAAAACCTTAAAATCCTCCCTCTTAAAGACCTTATAAAAAAATATGCCACTCCTTTTTACAATAACCTTCATAAATATAAACCCAACCATTTTCTCCCTCTCGAACTATGACTCTATATACTACCAATCTTATCTGGGAATTCCTACCTAAAGACCATTTTGAATTCCTTTAAAAAAAAAAAAAAAAAGAGATAGCCAAATCATGAATTCGGATCCTATTTTGCAAATTTGGATTAAAATCATCTTCAGCTTAGATTTAAAAAAAAAATTTAAAAAATGAAGCTTTAACTTTAACAACCTTTAGCTCTTATCTTATCTCCTTTTTTCTCTAATTAATTTGAATATAATAAATCTAATAACTTCTTCGCTTCTATGTCTTGTTACACTTGGTTCATTAGTCTTCAATTTTTTTTATAATATTTTATGTCCTTTATTTCTTATTATGATTTTTATCATTTCGTTTTTACATAGTTTTTTTTTTATCTATTTATATATTTTTTTTTTTCGCTTATGTTTTTTTTTTGAAGCTGTCAATACTCAGGCGCCAATAGAGTATCTAATAAATTACAATGCGGGTAGGCATTGTGCCGGCGCTATAATAACGGGGGGGACAGCGAAAAAATTATAATTTTTTTTTAATATGTATAAATTCTGCTTTGAAACTCAGACCAGCCAATATGTAAGGACGAAGAGAAAAAATGGGCGGAGAGCTCAATCGTCTCACTTGCGTTTTTGGCCGCGAAAAAAGAATTCAATCATCGATAATGAGACCAGACACATTGTTATTGGAAGATCACACAGCTGCCCAAATATTACAGAAATCGAAAATTATGCCATGACGTTGGATAGTATACTAATAAAATCATTTAAAATTACATTTTTATTTTGCATAATAAAATATGGATTGGCTTTCGTGAATTGCTGCCATAAAGCAATTTATAATGCCATGCTTAGAATTTCAAGTAATCTCGAAAGCTTTTTTGCTTAACTTTTAGTGTATGTAATATAAATTCCATAAATGCATTTATACATTAATTTATGCACTAGATTTATTTTATGCAGAAATCTTATGATTTACAGAAGCCAAATGGCTTGCGTCACTCTAATAAATAAATTTTCATTGTGAAGAATAAGATATCCAACCCAAAGCTGAGTCATCATAAGCTAGTTTTTTCAAAGAGTAACATCACCAGCAAGTCTTTAAAAAATATTGATAAAAAAACTGATAATCTACTTGTTAACAATTTCACATTTTGGTTTAAATAGTTAAATAGAGTAGTTGAAGAATAAATATTATTAATATTATAAATTGTCCTTTATCTGCAATGTCAGCAATTGCGAAAAAAAATAAAAACAACATTATTCGCTGCTGTTGCCATGCGTGTGATGTTTTTTCTTTCTCGCATCCGGTACGATGTGCCGAGTGCGATACAATATGCGAGTTACGCGAGTTACGCATTATGCGAGTACAATAATCATTTTTTTTTTAAAAAATGTCGAGGTATTGATAAAGAATGCATGAATTCTCTAAGAATTGGGGTCTTTTAGAGACCCCCTTCAGACGACGCGGTTGTTTTCGAGCCGCCATAACGGCTAGGTTAAGCGCATTAATAAGTTTTATAAAATATGATTTCAATACTACATAAATTATCTAAGAATGTTAAAGTATCATGCGGACTAATTTGTTCTATTTTTTAAATGATTTTTAATTTTTAACCTTTCTAAGATTCTAATATTTTTTCTAATACTCTATTTACTATATCGCTGACATAGTAGTCTTTCGGACAAAGAGATATTTTCCGATTCACAGCTAACTGTGCAAATAGATAAGATTTACATATAAAAATAATAAATAGATTAAATAAAATAGAATCAAATCATGTAATTTTCTAACTAAAAAAAATGGAATTTGTTTTAATTATGTAAATTAATAATTTTAGGATAAATATAAAAGAAAATCAAACATCAAACCACCACAGACCGCTTTTAATCCTTTAATGGCTGTCTAAAATTATGTTAAATAAAAATCAGTGTAAAAAAATGGAGTGTACATGTGGATTTTCTCTAGTATTATAGTTTATTTTTAATAAAAAATAACTAAGCTTTTTCTAAAGAAAAGGTTTTACTGAAACTCTTATTCTAAATCTTTTTATTTGCATTTTTTTCAGTTGATAGTTGAATAACAATGATGTTAAACTATTACTTTATTATTTTAGATTTATTTTTTAATAATGATATTCTAAAATTTATTTACTAATCTACTCTTTTAAGCATTTAAAAAAGATTATTAATTTAACTTTTTGATATTTTATAAGAGCATTTAATTTATATCGCAATATATATAATAAAATAAATACATTGTGATTTATTTATTTTGGTAATCTTTGAGATTATTGTTATTTTGATGCGAATTATACGAAACATTTCCATGACATTGTAGCAAAAGATCGTAAAATATAAAAGTAGGCACAAAACCGCAAGAGGAGGCCTCATAAGTTTCGATATGAAGAACCGGCGACCTCTGCATAAAAATGTAAGTACATTTCAATAAAACAGAAAAGAAGGGCAAAAACAAATAGAAGAATGCCATGGAGGCGAATGCGGCAACACCTTTAGCTGACGAAGCAGAAACAAGATATTGTTTTCAGATCGCGTAGGAAATCGCTTTATCCGGAGATATGAATACATTTTACTACGCCACTGAACTACGAAGCATTTTTGCGGACATATTTCTGCACAAATGACGGCAGACGCCGCATACCCACGATAAATACCGGTATTTATTATAGAAAATTACGGCAAAATTCGATATTGATATGCGAGCTTATCCGTATTTATTATAATTTGGATGTCGTAAAGTATTAAAATCGTAAACTAAAACTTATTTACATATAAAATGATAAAAAAAAAAACAATTGTGGAAAAACTCCGAGTCTCGGATAGCGACGAAAGCAAGAGTTATGGTGTATTGAAATTTTTTTGAAAGGATTGCGTGACACCGATGATTGGATAATGGAAGAAAGTGATTCTTTTTCAAACGTAAAAAAAAACGAGAAACTAAAATAAAACAGATATAAGGCAAAATGTGACATGATTGCGTGCGAAAAATAAAATTTTTCGTGCAAAAATTCCGTGACGAATTCCTTTGCGTTTCAAAGCGGACGTTATCCGGCAACAGATTAATTGTACGCCAATTATACGGACGAATTGTTGGCTCATTTAAATAAATTCATACGTGGCAGCTAACCGGCGAGGTTCTTGTGTTGCGTTTTAATTGGGCGGCGGTAGTAATTTGCGGATAAACAGGTCCGGCTCTGTTTGGCCAGCTAATGGCCGACGCTAAAAATACTCGCAGGGCACTAATTACTCTGCTTGTTTCTGTTCGATCAACATTGCAAATGACAGACAAAAGCAAACAAGCCACCGGCCGCTGCGGTAAACGGTTAATGATGATGGCATTAGATCAATCTCGGCCTAATGGCCACTTGCAACTGTAACGAACGAACGCGTCGCTCGATCGAAACGGGTAGACGATGTCGTGAGCATGCGGGTTTGCGAGCGGTCGTACACTGGGATTTGGGGGCGACAAGTGGCGCCATCTCGCCATATTTTAATACAAAAGGCATTTTATTTATAAATATTTTTTATAAGGTTTTCCCCCCTCCGAATTAGTCCCCATCAGATACATCATACAGCTATGACAGCATTTTTCTAATCTCTAAAGTTCAGTTCATTTGTTTAGTTCCTTCAGTGATTCTATTAGGTTGATGCAAAAGTAACGTCGTATTTTTTCAAGAAAACAAAAATTATCCTTCTGTAAACTTTTTAATCACATTTGAATAGAATCTTTCGGGTTTCGATGCTAATAACGTGTCTAGTGCTGTTTTCACCTTCTCCGTTGTTTAATTTTTTTTTTGTAAAGATAAAAATAGGTGAAAATCAGAAGGAGCGAAATCAGGAGAGTAAGGTGGATGCTTTAAAACATCCCAATTTAGCTCCTTTAATTTTATATTGTGTTATGTCATAGGGTAGCGATAGCGCATTGTCATGGTGAAGACGACACCTTGCGATTGATAAGTTCAGATCGTTTGTGCCCACTTTGAATTTTGAATCTGTTCACGAGTATCTTTCCGCTATAATTATTTGATTAGGTTCTAAGAGTTCGAAATAATCAATACCCTTGAAATCCCACCAAACACAAAGCATAATTTTTTTTATAGATTTCGGCCTTCGAAGTTGTTAATGAGGCTTGTCTATGTCGCTTCCTTGTTTTATTATTATACACAACCAATTTTTATCCCCCGTCACTAGCCGATGCAAAAAGAGCTCATGCTCTTGTTTCACAGAGTAGATTGATCGATACCCATCGTCAATACGATTCCCTGGTATTTTGACGGGGATCAGCTTCAAGTATGGCTTTCAGTACATCATCATTGGTGGTTGAAGAGCGTCCCGATCTTTCTTTATCAGCTGTTGATAAATTCCCAAATCAGTGTCGAATATGCATTCTTTTCTCTGACATTTTAAAAATTCCCAAGGGCTCTGTATAGCTCAACCGCTAACGGTAAATTGAAAAAAATGTAAGAAGAAACCCTCCTTTATCTAATACAAAGACACCATTAAGAACATCTGTTAACAAAGTTGGTGAAAAAAATATATTACAGTCTACGTAAAAATACGACGTTACTTATACATCAACCTAATATATTTATCTATTTAATATTGACAAAACGTCATCTTTTCTTGATTTTTTGTTATCTTTAGCAATTAAGAGAAGTCGTAGAGGTTTATAGTCAGTAAATACGGAGCCTAAGGTATTATAACATTGATGTTTATAGGTAAACAATATTTTCACATTCTATGAACCGACAAAAAAAACGTAATTAGAGGGAAAACGTAGATTCGGGGTTAGAAAAAAAATATTTTTATTCACAAAATCATGCTAATCGGTTTGGTACATATTGTGCTGGTTTAAAGCTATTTCGATCTTATAAACCGATAAGAAAGTCTAGTTAAAATAGCTTTTGCAGTCGAAATTTTTTGAGTCCTCGATACCGCTAACTCGAAGCATTTTTTAGGATTAATCAACATTGCAATAGGCTCAATGTAATGAGTATAAGCATTAAAAAAAGCCATTTCTTGATAAATTTTTTTATCGTTATTTAGATATAATATAAATGAAATTAAGAAGGAAATATATTATTTAAAGTTTTTCTTGATGTGATATTTTACATAACAATCTCCAATATAAAGTCCCGGTTTGCGAACACAGGTATCACAAAACAGCCTTGTTTCACGCCTTCCACCCGGAATATTTCTATTTGAACAAACTACACTGTCTTTCTTAATCCCAGAACGCAATATGAGTAACTTATCAATAAGACGATCTTCCGGAGGAAGATTGAAAGTACGTCCTCGTGATTTGGCACCTTGCCGAAAATCCACTACAAGCTGGTTAACTAATAATTTAATAAATTTTAGGTGAGGCAAAGGCTTTTCATTTTTTTCTTCCATCATGATTTTAAAGAGTATGTATGAGTTCATTATGCACACAATCCCAAAAAAAAGAGTTTTAGAAATATAGGGAGCTGGTTCAAAAATAAAGCCATAATAAATAGGACGCCTTTGCATTATACACGAATTGTAAAAAAAATGCGAGTTCGGGAACGCTATTATCATTAATGTCAATCTGCATCCAGTGTATTCAAGCATCAACCAAATTTATGACCACACGAACCCTACATATTCTATAATCCAATGACCATGAATTAAAATGTGCAACACGTGTTATTTAATAAATTATTCTTTTGGATTGTGCAATATTATCATTGTTTATAAATATAGTGAATATTAAAAACCGAAAATAATAATTTTATAAATGATACGTAATTGATTTGTTTCATGCCGCCTTAGCAGCGGCATTCGAGTGATGCGGAAAACTTTGATGCCGCTTCTATGGCGGCATTCGAGTACAAAGGGTTAATGGCCTTAATATGCATTATAGCATCTTCTTTTCTTGGTAATGGATGGATTAATTTTACCTCTTCTTCACCAGATAATTCTTTGTCGAGTAAGTTTTACGTGGATATAACTGTCCACTATATCATCGATATCCACAACTTCAGATGTCATCACGTCAATGTCGATGTTCATGTAATTTTGTTGTTTCGGTAGGAATTTGTTCCTACCCATCAATAGCATTTTAGGCATAATACATAATGATTTTTTAAAACCTGGACAAACAGTTACAGCCGAAGTCTATTGTGTCCAATTAGGAAGACTGAAGACAAAACTGTTAACAAAAGTATCAGTTTTGGTAATTAACAACTTATTAATAACTGCAACCTGACAAAGAAAACAAACTTAATTTTTACGATTTATAAATTATTATAGATTCTTCCTATTTTATTTCCAATATTTTTAAGGAATGTTTTCAGCATAAAATAATAAATTATAGTCATTTTTATTAAACACAATGAATTTTTCTATCCGAGCAAGATCCATTACTCACGTCATAAAATTTTCACAGTGTCAGTGTAAGTTATTCCACTTGTGCCTTCAATTGAATCGACGATGTGAAACGGGTCTCGGGTGATATAAGACGTGATTTTTTTTATTTATCTAAAATAAATAGAGATTTAGGACAAAAATTAAAAATTTTGACTCAGCCAAACTACACTTTAAATAAACTATTTATCGATACATATTATCTTAATACATGTAATTTATTTAGATCAAATTACTTATAGAGTGAATAATAGAGATCTTAAAAGCCTGAAAATTAAAATGGGTGTCAAAAATGGTTCATGGATTCATGGATGGACGCTCAACAGTTATTGGTTTGCTTAGCTTTTCAAACTATGTATCTAAGTCACTGGATAAGGGGGTCCAGGTTGACGTTATCTATAACGACTTCGAAAAGGCGTGATAAGGTCGACCACACTAGATTAATTGCAAAATTATATAGTTTTTCGGACAATCTCTCACAATTTTTCTCCACTTATTTGGAGAGGAAACAGCACGTGATACATGACTCCTTAACATCATATGTTTACGATGCAACTTCGGGAATCCCACAGGGCTCTAATTTGGGACAATTATTATTCGTATTATTTATAAACGACATATAGCATGTCCTTTCTTATAATTTCTCACTTTTTGCATAGGAATTAAAACTATTTAAATCAGTTTCCTCAAAAGGTGATGCCCTTTCGCTGCTGCTGAACATCAATTCTTTGCTCGAATGGGCATCTACTAATCGTCTCCCGCTTAGTGTTGGAAAATGTCAGGAAATGACAATTTCGAAATCTAAAGAATTTCTAACTTTTGATTAGATGCTTGGGAACATAACTCTTTTCAGGCAGTCGTCAATCAAATATCTGGAAATTCTGTTCGACTCTAAATTTAGGTTCAATTCAATCAAGTATGTAATAGAGCTTCAATAACGTTGGGCTTTTTCTTGAGAAGTTTTCGATACATACATGCTCACATGTTCACACTATATATTCCCATGAAAACCATGTCCATGGTCCTCCATAAGGCAAATCATGCCACATGGTCACGATCCTCAGAAATGAGGGAAAGTGGATTAATATCTTATATAAAAATATAATAATATGTAATCGCTTCACGACTCAAAAAATGAAAAGTTCAATTCTTTTTTTTAGCTAAGGAACTTAAAAGCTAATAATTCGAATAAAGGAAAAAAGGACTATATATTTCGATGTGGTTAATCATCTTTATTATCCTGACACAATAAATGAATTTGACGAATATTGAATTTACAATATAACGAATAAAACTATAATAATGGCGAAAATCGTAGATATAACTATGCATTTATTTTCAAGGGATGAGAATAATAAAATTTTCTGAACAAAACGACAGAGAAGAAGATGAAAAGTTAGAAATAGTCAAAATATTAACACCTGAAGAAAAGCTTAAATTAACTTAATAAATAACAAAGAGTAAAAAAGTAAACGACAAAAAAATAAAGTGGATAAACCGAAAAAACGAACCAAATGTCTTATTTCTAACTCGAAAATCGTGGCGAGATATTTAAGCATTGCATTTCAACATTTGATGACTTGCCGACCAACTAGTATTGAATCTAATCCACGTCTATTTTTTTTACATTTACCGGTAAATAACCGGTAAACCGGTAATAGGGAAATTATTTACCGTTTACCGGTTATTGCAATTTTACGGTAAATTGCAAGCCCTAATTAGTACCTATCATCTGGGTGCTATATGACTCTTCGAATATCCTCAGCCTAGGGAAAATCCAGAAGAAATTCTTAAGATATCTTTAATTGGGAATTTGGATTTTTACCCGAGCTTATACCGATATTTAAAATTTACCCGAGCTCGAGAAAAGAAGGTCAATATTCAAGCTGATGGTTGGCATAGTAGATAACCCCCTTTACTGTGCAAGTTGCCCTTTTGAGCGCCACCTCACTACCATCGAGCTTATTTGTGTGTGTTTTTTCATCCGCCAAATGTGAGGACAGCTGCTCTCGGAAACTCTCTGGTAACCAGAGATATTACTCTGCTCAGCCACTTGATTCTGCTCAACAAACTATTTCGGATGATATTCCGAAACTACGATTAGTGTGGAAATATTCGAGATGGGTGCCACATGAGTTAACTGAGAAGAATTTTAATGATCGAGTCATCAGTCATTGAAACAAAATCAACTTCTCTTGGACCGGATGAAAACTGGGGATGAAAAGTGGAGGTCCTATAAAAACATCGTAAGGAGAAGAGCATATTGTGAATCTGGAAAACCCGCCCCCTTCATCTCTAAGCCTAGGTTGAGCCTGAATAAGAAAATGTTGTGTATATGGAGGGACATTCGAAAACCAATACAATTATATTAGCCATCGTGGTAACCTTGTGTAACCTAGGTGAGCTATGGCTAAGGTTTTCCTGGAGGGCCCGCCCTACAACGAGTCTAAATGGAGACTACCTCTGACGTGCCATCGTGGAAACCATCGCATCTAAAGACTCCTTAGAAATACAAGCAAACTACACCTAAGAAGGCAAGGGTAATAGATTAAGGGAGGAGAATTTCACTCCGACTTGACCGGCGTAAATCACAATGGATGGAGGAGACAAGGTCCTGGTGACAGACGGGGCTAGATGGCCACCTTACTACATTAAACATAGTATCTCTCTCAGAACAAAACTCCGGATACTTCCAAAGAATGTATTCCTGTTTTATTAAGGAAGTCATAAAACTCGCAAGTCGAGGTCATCTGCGAAGCCCAGCCGATGAAGATTGGCGTTAAAGGAGCCATGTCCCGTGACAAACTGGGGCATGTAGTGATCAGAATATTGTGAGGGTGACGAATTGGATCATACTGTAATCCTGACCATGCATTATCTTTTAATAATAAATAAATAAATAATATTGCTGAATAAATAAACTGAGAAAAACGAAATTTTCACCTATTTTCTAATCAAATCTCGTACTTATGAGAACATTGATGCTTAGAATAGTCATTTCGAGCTTTAACGACAGAACACAATGACGATCGTTTGGCAAAGCTCTCAGCCGATAGTGTGAGGCCTCTATTTAAATGTAGGCCCTGCAAAGGTTACACCAGTCTATAAAACAAGACACGTTAACATTTCACCGCCACCTGCTGTGCCCGCTGGATATAATCGAGCAAATTGCAAAGTGCGAACGGCTCACAACAACCGCCCCT
This sequence comes from Philopotamus ludificatus, assembly GCA_022495035.1. NCBI lineage: Eukaryota > Metazoa > Arthropoda > Insecta > Trichoptera > Philopotamidae > Philopotamus > Philopotamus ludificatus. The sequence continues at coordinate 7,585 of JAGXCT010032049.1, read as the reverse complement.
GCCGCCGCCCCCGGCCACTGATGAATTCCAAGATAGCATCAGCGCTCCGGCGAAGATATTGCCCGGGGGTGATGTATGCCCGGCGCAGAATAATTAGTGTTAACCGAGCGGCGTATTGCCCCAGTAAATCAATGTCGAGTGCCGCACGGCCATGCGTCACGGCGCTGCCGGAACATCTTTAACTGTCACTAATTACCGGCGTCGTCGGATGCTGGGGGGCGTCGCCACATATCCACCGGTATCTGCAAAATCGGTTTTTCCTATTATAAATACGCATACTGAGATAATGCACATAAATTTCGATACTGAATGTCCATGCTTTTATGATACGTCCACATCGAAATGGATTTTAATTCAATGGTATAAATTTTAATACAAAAAATGTTTCTTTATATTAAAAATAAAATTATTGAATTTTTACTGTATATTTTTCTCGAAAACATTCGTATTAGCTTTTTAATTTGTTTCACAATCCAATTTTTTACTCAACGTATTTTCGTAATTATATTAGTTTAAATAAAACGCCATACCGCTTAATTTTATTAAACAAAACTGAATGAAAACTTTTTCCAGTACATTTAATGCTCGGAAAATACGTAGCCTAAACACAGGTTCATTAGAAAATTGTTCATATCCTATAGACCTCAATTAAAATAAAAGCTAAACACCAACACAAAACAAGTCTTATGATACTAATCATAAATATTAAGAAAATTAAAGATGCAAATTAATATTGGGTAGTTCGGAAAGTCACTTCGTTTGACAACTGACATAGCAAGGCTTGCTTCTGAAAAAATTCGATTGATTCTACGCAGTAGTTTTTGGTTGATACCCTTTCAAATACGGAAAGTGAAAGGCAGTATTTTGGGCATATTTTACTTTTTTACCATCGAAAAAAGAAAAATGCTGTTCAAGCAAGAAAAAAAATATCCAATGTGAAGTGAGAAGATGTATTGACGAAATTCTCATCACATACGTAGCAGTCATACGAGTGCTATATAAAACATTGGTTCGGAGCTTGCTTGAATCAGGTTCCATTATATGGGCGCCTTATAACGCCTTGAATTCTCTCAGATTAGAGAAAATCCAAAAGAAATTCTTAAGGATAACTCTACATGAGCGAGTTTGGATACTACCCTAGTTTATACCCTAGCATTTATACTCGAAAGCGACAGAGGCTACGAAGGATATTTGCGAGATTTACGTTTACATATTCGATGCCAGGAAATGCCAACGATGGTTAAAAAAAATTAAATCTGGTGATTCGTGTTTGGAAAATGAGCCTCGAAGTAGAAGACTTATCCAGGCGGATGAAGCAGCCGTGAATTCTGCAATCGAAGACGACCGAATGCTGACTATTGAAAAATTATCGGAAAAGGTCCTCAGGTCAGTACTCAGAGGATCCTAAAGAAGTTGGGAAAAGATTCAAAAGAAGATGTTTGGGTCCTACACGCCATCACGCGACCTCTTGTTGCGAAATTGACGTTAAACGAAAAAATTCAGGACTTGGATGGGTCACCCTGTTGCATCCTCTATATTCGCCGGATCTCGCGCCATCTGATATTTATTTATTTCGTTCTATGGAACATTTTCTAAGAGATCAAAATTTCAATTCATTAGAAGAGGTGAATACAGTCCTTTCAGACTATTTTCAGTCAAAACCCGCAGAGTTTTACAAGAAGGGCATGGATAATTTGAAAGAAAGATGGCAGAAGGTTATAGATAAAATGGGGAATTATTTTGTATCATCATCATTGTTTGAGGTTGTCGAGTCGCTCGGTGCTTTCACGGCAACGGCTTTCAACCTGGGCTTGGAAGTAAATTGGTCAAAGACCAAATATATGATGGTTTCGAGATCGGGCGGAGAAGAGATTTCGGTGGATGTGGGGTCCGGGTCAATTGAGTGTGTTAAATCATTCAAATGCCTGGGCACCAGGACAATTCTGAAAGTACAGAAATCACTGCCCGTATACAAAATGCGAATCGGTGCTATTTTGCTCTGTCTAAATTACTGGGCAATAGGTTGCTCTCGAGGCGAAATAAATTAAGAATTTATAAAACTATTATTCGCCCGGTGGTAACCTATGCGTGTGGGGCATGGTCTCTGGCAAACCGGGACTTGCATCGTCTTGATCGGTTCGAGAGAAAAGTCTTGAGACGGATCTTCAGACCGCGTCCGGACGAGGCTAGTCCCGGATATAGAGACATGCGTTCCAATGACGAGGTCATGGCCTTGTATGGGTATATACCATTGTCTTCAAATATTCACAAGCAATGCTCACGCTAGGCATGTAACCCGAATGGGCAGTGATAGGATGCTCCATATCATCGTGAACTCCAGGCCTGGGGGAACCCGCCTCGTTGGGAGGCCAAGACTTCGATGGAGGGACAGAGTTGAGGCGGACGCGTCTCTGTTGGGGCTTGGGCGATGGATGGAGGAGGCCCAGGACCGGCAGAGATGGCGTAATGCCCTTCAGGTGGCAGGGACTCGTTTCGGGTCGGGGGCCACATAATAATAATAATAATAATAATAATAATAATAATCATCATCATAATAATAATCATCATCATTTGCCAGCCACAAGGCTCTCACTCGCTGAGGGCATGGGCCTTACCAAGCTCTCACGTGGTAGTCGAGACCAAAGGAACCTGAGTCTCACACGTGACGTGAGGGCATCCTTTTCGAAGAGTTCCCTCTCTTAGCCATTGCTGGCATTGGACGTACATCTTCTACCATTTTGGTATCGGATTTTACCCTCTTGACTGTGTCCAGGCAAGTAGAAGAATGGTTAAATATTTATTTTTATTTTATATTATAAATTAATAAGTAAGGGCACAGATGAAGTAGAAGTACAGCTAATTACTCATTAAAAATTTATCTGTATTTAGGCTTAATACCATAAAAAAAATTTCGTCCACCATGTCGGTCTGAATTTCTGAACCATATTCAAATATCACCTCTGATCCGAGCACGAACTATCGCCGTATTAAAATTATTTAGCAACTTTCTGACAAATTTTGACAGTGTATAACGCTTCCGATTAATATTTGTTGGAATCTGAACGCATCGCCAAATGGTCCCGAGCCGATTTGGCTACGTGTCCGATTGGCCGCAGAAGCGAAACGGCACGTCCGCACCTAGCCGCACGGAATACGTTCGGCACGTCCGGCTGTCCAATTTATTGACATGGTTCAAATCTGGGAGCTGATGCTGCAAAAATGGAATTATCACAGTCCTGTCCGGACCTGCCCCCACCCGCGTGTGTATCGATGTCGGTGCAGTCCCCATATGTGACGTGATTATATTTGGAATGGACGGAAAAGGGCGGAAAATGGTGATAACAGTCATATGGACACGTAAGAAAAAGAATTCGCACAGACGTTTTTGACCCAAAAACCGGATCATAATATCATATAACGATGAAATCTGGATAATTTGAAATTGTATGAGGTGAGAACATTAATGACACGTGTCGTATACTAACCACCATCAGTGTTTACTGTACTTAACAAGGATATTCATCCATTGAATAATAAATATATTCAATAAAAAAATGTTATTATTATAATACGTATTTTTTCAAGGATTTTCTTCAAAATCGTTATATGAAAGTATTACGAAGTCAAAATTTATTACAGAAAAATTCATGAATCGTACAGATTGAAGTCTGAAATATATATATATATTTTAAAAAGTTTCTATTGTGATTTACTACACTGTGAACAAGATTAAATATAAAATTGACCTCTAAAAGTTGGTTAATAATGTTTCGACTCGCTTAGAATACACAATACGTATATCATTTCAGACATATTAAAAAATTTTCACACACATTTCGACCGCAAATCCGTGATGAATGGGTGTTTTAAAACAATAAGTTTGCCAGAAATTTTATATTAAAAAGTGTATTGCAAAATATCAATTTGTTATAAACGAGCGATCTGCAATAACAGTGTATTTTATTTTTATAATAAAATGATATTCGATACACACGCAGTGACACGTGTCAGTGGACAAAAATACATATCCGGTCGTTTGATAAAACCGGATGTAGCAGTGCACTGTGGTAGAAAAAATCACATATTATATTTTACGTTTAAAATTTGATAAATTCAATAATTCATATTAAAAATAATAAAAAAAAATTAAAACATAACATAAACGGAAAATAAAAAATCTAAAATTATATTTATGCAAGTAAAAATATATATTTAAACCTGTCTTCAACAATATAAGGGCAGTCCCTCCTATAACGCACCCTACTAGGACGTAAATTCTTAAGGTAAAATTATATATTTTATGACCACTTATGTCGCGTTGACAAAAAATAATAAAATGTGACATTAACATTGAAAAAGGTCATTTATAAAATATGCGAACGATAAGATGATCGATATATTGATTTCGTTTAATTTACAAAATAAAATTATTAAGCTTCTTTGCTAAATTTAATATGGGGGTGCCTTAGTTTCTATTACGTGGTCCCGATTTCTTCGAAATATGAGGACTGATTGTAAAGGTCATAATACGACAGGACTTTGGATTTGATTGAATTATTAAAAAAACTTCCCAACCCTAAACGAATTAAACTGCTTCCAGTAAAATATAGTCCAGTATAAACTCGTTTTTGATCTATCCCACCTAAAAATGACTAAAATAAAAATTTAAATAAATAAAAAAAATACTGTAATGCGATATATTACGGGGACTGAAAAATAATTAAAACTTAAAAAAGACCTAAATACTAAACATTCCCTTTTTAAAAAAGTCCATCGATTTTTCATTGAAAAACTTTTCCAAGGGCGTTTTCACTTCTCTAACATTATTGTTTTTTACGTCTTAATGTATGCTCTAACAATCTGAAAAGATAGTAATCCGACGGTGCGAGGTCCGATGAATAGGATGGATGAGTTAAAAGCTCCGATCCAAGCTTCTTTATTTTTTCGCGTTTCTTGGGATATCGTGTTAAAGGTTCCTTTTTTGTTATTGACCAAAACAGATCGTTTTTTCATGAGCTCTTGTTTCAATTGCTCGAGTTGTTCACAATACACTGTCGCTGTAACGGTCTAATCGGGTTCAATTCCAGAAAAATCCATAGGGTATAATTCCAGAAAAATCCCACCACAGACAAACAAGGACCTTCTTTATTGTTAGTGACGGTCGAGGGGTCGAAACAAGTACTTCTCCGGAAAGAGGCCTTTGTTTTTTTTATACAGGATTATTGTATAGCACCAACTTCTAATCTCCAGTTACAATTTGCTGCAAAACGGATCGGCTTCATACCGAGACAAAAGAGACGCAAAGATGGTAGGCCGTTGATCGAGCGCCATGTTTGTCAAATTACGAGGAACCTTAATTCCTTTCCGTACAGTTTGCCTATGTAACGAAGATGATCCTGAACTGTAGACCATGAATAGCCAATCTTCATTGATAATTCCTTAATTGTTTGACGAGAATCTGAATCCCCAATCGCCTTCAGAATATCAACACCTAATTTTTAGAGACGTCCTTTTCGTGCGACATCTTTGAGAATCCTATTTCCATTTTTAAACTTTAAAGCCACCGATGATTAGTATCAGAATATCCCCGTAAGGATCTATAATTTTCACCACTTTTTTTGCCTTCTTTCCTTTTTATATTGTTATGATTTATTCGGAGCTATAAAAAATCAGTGGTTTAGAGTTTCAGTCTCATTATACAATTGGTAACTGCTTTTAGATGTTTATGAAAAAGGTAGAGATCTCAAAAACCTCAAAATGGTTCCAATCATTTTTTTAATTAAAAAGGTAGTCACCTATTTTATTTATTTTTTCCATTAAAATTTTCATCGAACAAAATCTATCTATAATAATCATACATTTATCGTTTCGCAGATTTTTTTAATTTTTCAGAGGGTCCTTTAGGCAATGTATAAAAAATCTATTTAAAATTTTCCCTTATAACTCTGACTACTCTAAAAAAAATATATCCGAAATTTAGGAATAAAAAACAATTATTTTTGTCTAATTGTTCTTTAAATTTTACTAGCGTAAATTGGCAAATTAGGTTGTAAGACACAATTATATAATAATCAAAGGTTTTTATCATATATCAGACATAATATTTATATGTATATAAAAACAATAATTAATTGTTTTATATTGGGTAAAAAATAGTTGATCAATTTTCTTTTAATAATAGGACGAGTGTCAGAGTTTTTCCAATAATACTAAACAAGGTCGCCTTATTTTGCATTCAGCACTAAAATAAATAAAATATATTATTGCATCATCTTTTGACAAAATAAGTCAATTTAATTTATTTCGCCTAGAAATTGGCATTCGACGCCAGTGTGCGACGCATCGAAATGTCAATTGTTTTTGTCCAATGTGTATCATCGATACGGAAACAAAAAAAATATTACGGACCAATAACGGATCGGTTTTAATGGGACAATCGGAGCATTTTGCAGGAACGGATATATTTTCGCAGGGCTGGCGCACAGAGATAGGACGTCGCTTTTCCGGCGCTCCGGCATTACCATCTGAATGGCACAGGCGAATATATTTTTTTTAATTTCAATACAATCGATTTAATCCGATTAGGCATTACTTTTTTGTGTGGCAAACGAATATATGCGGACGGAATTGATTCATTCGATATTTTGCGTTATAATTCGTGGGCGTCCCTGAATAAGTGAGTCGGTGCCGGGGGCTTCCCGAAACCGGTGGGCACCTATCAAGGCCCTTATCACCCCGGGTAACCGGTGATCATGATTTAACCGGACCACTTAAACTGGTGTCAAATAGGTACCCTTGTCACGTTACCGGCCAGATTACAGGGCCGGAGCAACAGGCCGCTCAAATAATTATAAACCGACCCGGGCCCCTGCAATTAGCAGCCGGTTTTGCACCACCTGACACGTTCGCGTGACACGCCAGGCTGTGTGTGTTTTTATTTCGAAATGATTAACCCTTTTTATGACATGTAAATATGTCACTTTATTAATTTTGAAAACATGACAATGTTACGTAACGGCTTAATGCTGCGAATCGGTAAATTTATGCCATCAATGACACGTATTAACGGGCTGATCAAATTTTTCATTACAGCAAACAAATATTTAATTAAAATGTATTCATTTTTGTATGTTTACAATAATATTTTTCATTATGTAGTATTTTTTTCAGTGTACATAATATGTTTTATGTAGTCTAATGGGTAACAGGATGAATAAAACATAAGACATAAAGTGTGAAAAATATATTATTACTTAAGATCATTCATAATTTCATTAGTTAAAACTGTTTTTTGGGTTTACTTAATTTATTTACGACCATTATGACCATTCATACATTCTATATTTAAGATAATATTATTTTATTTCATCACGTTGTCGTTTAGATTTATTATACTTATACTATTTAAGCATATTAATCGTACTTTTTAAACTGAATCAATTTTCTATGATATCGAAAATCTCTTCTAAGATCAGTGGTGTTTTAAGTTAATAGATTTTTGCTAGCCGAGAAATAGGTACATTTTGTCACAGCTTAAAAGCGTAAATTAACGGTAAATATGAGAAAAATATATTATGTTTAAAAA
>JAGXCT010032048.1:0-16195 GCA_022495035.1 Philopotamus ludificatus | reverse complement strand
ATATAAATCCTACATGTCACAAACTTTTTGTATTTGTCTAAAAAAGTCGAAAGAAACAATATTATAAATAATCATACTCGTTTAACTGAGTCCAATTGCGAAAAAAAATAAAAGCAACAATATTCGTTGATTATTCACGCGTGCAATATTTTTTCTCTCTCGCATTTGATACGATGTGCCGAGTGCGAGTGAAGCTTGCAAATAACACGTACTGCGAGAGCTCAGTCATAGATTAGTTAAAAAATATAAAATAATGAGTAAATTATAAAACATATCATGAATAACTATAATCTTGACTTGAAATGCTTGGGGTCCCTAATATACCCCCTTCGGACGACTCTGTTGTTTTCGAGCCGCCGTGACAGATCGGTTAGTCTATTACATATTATTATCATATTGCTTGATATTATTTTATTAATAAATATATATATATATATATATATATATATATATATATATATGTATGAATTATGAATAGTATGGATACTTTTGCATATCACTGTGCATTATATAAAGTTATTTTATGATCTTAGCTGTGAAATTGAATTTAATATCATATTATTTGATACACGCGTGATATTTTATTATAAATATAAACACAAATTATTGATCCACTTTTATAATACAGAATTCGTTTTTATTAAAATTCATATTTTTAGATTGTATTACGTCACGACGTTTCGTTAACGTAATGAATGTGATATATGTATGTATGTAAAACTTGTGTGTGTTATACAAAAATATTCAGCATTACTAACTACTTGTTTTACTAATGTATGTTACTAATAACCCTATGTAAATATATTCAAAATTAGACGAAAACGTGGTGGGAGGGGTTGGTAGTCACTTTAATTAACAGTTTGGTGCAACGAAGTAATCGAGAAACAGTCGAGTGGAAACGGAAGTCGTTTTCACTCTAAAGTTATTGATGGGGGCCATAAAGGGTTAAATGCACAGAAATGCACATACGTTGACTAGAGTAAACTCGCTCTGTTTAAACAGTCTGAGAACACAATTGAAATACTGGATGAATTTAACTTTTAGCATTGCCACATTGAGCTCTGGAAGTTTGACAGGATTTATTTGAACAAAGAGATCCCACGCAAAATAATATTAAAGGAACACATTTTATGTTTCCTTCAAATAAAAGTCAGTGATTACATCAGGGCTCTTTATATTATAAATGAAAAACATAAATGTCTCTGTTGATTATGTTGGAAAATTGTATGACGTTTATTTAAAGATGTACAAGAAAAAATAAATATGCAATCATGAGTTAATACTATATAATAATAAAATAAAATACGTAATAAAATCAAACACCTAGAAAAATTTAGAACACTCCATTCCTACAAGCAAAATAATACTAATTTTGAGTTGGATATAAGCCAACTATGGTAGAAATTATAAAAACGTTTAGACCAAATTTCAGAGAAAGAACTTTTACGACACTTTTTAAATCAATAAAATAAAAATATTATTATTGAGGAAAACGTTTTCCCAGCATTAAGAGCTCTTTAAAAACTCAATTAAAATTATTATATATATATTTATGGTCATGTAATGTTCAAATTATACATTTTATTCGAAAGTTTCTTAGTAAGCCGGAAAATTTCGATCTAGACTTGAACTCGATTGAAAACTTAGCTAGAATTGAGAGCCGAACTATGAAATTCTTCACAAAAGTTATAGGCATCGTTACTGGATATTAAGAAGAATGAGATTGTTTTCATAATTATTCTCAAAACTTAGACTCTGATTAAAAAATATTTTATTACAGTGGTACATCTGTATGATCCGTTTTAGACTTACATCAGAATATTTATTTATCAATATAAATTGAAGAAGAGAAGAGTAATTCGTTCCCCTGAAAATAAATCTTATTATTATTAATATATTATAAATTTTTTCGGGTAAACTTATTCTAAAAATCTGTCAAAAAATTGCTTTGCATTTTCATAGAATGTTTCAGATTGGCACCCCTGAATTTAATCAGCCTAAGTTTGCAACAATTAATTCTTCTGAAGTTGGCAGCATTATATTTATTTCCAAGTTAGCAAATCCGAATTTCGATTGAATTTTGCAGCACTAAATTTCTTCTCATATTGACAATACTAGATTTCTTTTAATATTAGAAACACTACATTTCCCCATCTCAAGTTAGCAACATCTAATTTATAAATTAATTTATTTTATATTTAGCAGCACTAGATTTCTTCTCATATTGGCGGCACTAAATTTCTCCACCATACGTTAGCAACACCTAATTTCTTCTGGATTTGGCAACACTCGATTTCTTGTCATATTGACAATATTAGATTTCTTCTGATATGGGCAACACTAGATTTTTTAAAGTTGTCATCACTGGTTTCTCTACCTCAGGGTGGCAACACCCAATTACATCTGAAGTTGGCAGCGCTTGATTTCTTCCCAAGTTCACAGCACTCGATTTTTTCTCATATTTTGTATCACAGAATTTGTACACCTTATTTTATCAATTTATTTAGAAGTTCGCAACACTGGATTTCTTTGCATATTGGCAACACTCGATTTGCCTAACTTAGATTGTCATCTCTAGATTCGCTACCTCAGGGTGGCAATACCTAATTTCATATGAAGTTGGCAACGCTTGATTTCCTAACAACGCAACAGTAGATTATTCCATCTCAGGTTTGCAACACTAGATTTCTCTATCTCAAGTTATTATCACTGGTTTCTCTACCTCAGGATGGCAACACCTAATTTTTTCTGAAGTTGGCAACGCTGGATTTCTTCCAAAGCTAGCAGCACTCGATTTTTTCTCATATTTTGTATCACAGAATTTGGCAATTTATTTAAAAATTCGCAACACTGGATTTCTTCGCATATTGGCTACACTCGATATGCTTATCTTAAATTGTCATCGCTGAATATTCTTCCTCAGGAGGCAACAACTAATTGCTTCTGATATTGGCAGCACTCGATTATTTATCATATTAGCAAAACTGGATTTCTTCTAATATTGGCAACATTAGATTTCTTGTGATTTGGGCAACACTAGATTTTTCCATCTCAAGTTTGCAACACTGGATTTCAGTTTCTCACGTTATCATCACTGATTTCTCCACCTCAAGATAGCAACACCTATTTTTTTCTGAAGTTGGTAGCGCTTGATTTCTTCCCAAGTTAGCAACATGCGATTTTTTCTCATATTTTGTATCACAGAATTTGTCAATTTCTTCAGAAGTTCGCAACACTGGATTTCTTTGCATATTGGCAACACTCGATTTACGTATCCTTTAGGGGCATATAGTGGTGTTGATTTTGGGTGTGCTAAATGTGGAAAAAAAATAAACTTTTCTTTTAATTTTATTTATACAATAATTCTATTCTTCGTTTTTGCGACATAAGTTTGTCAATGTTATCGTTAAGTGTGCCCATTTACTTTAGTTTTATGAGTAATTTTTTTCTCCTTTGATATTACTTGAAGAATTTATGTCGCAAAAACGAAGAATTGAATTATTAATTATAAAATAATAATAAAATTCATTAAAAAAACTGTATTTTTTTTTTTTTTACATTCATCACTCTCAATGTCAAGTTCACTGTACGCCACTGCTATCCTTACTTGTCATCATTAGATTTTTCATCTCAGGGGGCAACAACTAATTTCTTCTGAAATGAGCAGCACTATATTAATTCTCATATTAGCAAAACTGAATTTCTTCTCAAGTTAGCAACACTGGATTTTTTCTACTCAAGTTATCCTATCAAGTTAAATTATTACACTTGATTTCTTCTGAAGTCGGCAGCACTGGATTGGTACTATAGTTGACTTAGATGGTATTGGTACTGTATTTAGTTGACTCTTCTGTCCAGTTATAAAGTCTTGCTAAAACTGTGTTTTGATTCGATCGCCTAGATTCTCTTTACTTAACTTATCCGACATACATACTGCTTCCACACATTGTTGATTTTTTAAGATGATCTTGTACATAAAAGTTTAAAAAGGCATCGTCTACTTAGCTAGATCTCTGTGAATGTTTTCAAAATCAAAATCTTCTGCTCGAAATTTCTTAAACCATTATTGATACTTGTAAGTGTGGTTTTCGAAATAATACAAAACAAGACCTAAAAGGGAGGCAGTTGCTCTAAAGAAACGTCCATTCTTTTAAATACTCTTGATATTTGGTCTCAATCAGCGATACTTGATGTCAGTATTAAGCATACCTCTCATTGACTAGTCAATAACTCATCGACTGCCCTATAACACGGCTCTTTCGGCAATGGCCGCAGAAATAACAGATGTCTGGTTTAAATGCCTATATTACTGGGCGGGCCATTACAGTAAATAACCGTTTGGCGGAAGGCGGGTATCGGAAAAGCCAAAGGATATTTCAAAGAGCCGGACCGGTGGGGGCGAGGGGGACCACCGTTAAAAAGTAATGTCGGTGAATTTGTTATTTTCGATAAAGGCACCCGCACACTTTTGTTGATGGAAAGGAGGCCCGTTTCGGAACCTTTCGGACCCACGGGCTCGACCCCCAATCAACCGTGAACGGCACTTAGGGCCCCACAATGACGAACTTATCAATTTATATACCTTGTGGCTTTTATTTAAATCACCGGTGAAAATTGCGCGACATCGATGGGCGAAAATTGGAGAGAGAGAGCGGCGGGGGTGCGAAATGACGAGGGGGGGGATGGCAGCGGTGGAAAGCCCGTAAAGTTTTCCTTGAAAATAAATATGTTTCCACTTGGAAAGTTTGCGCGACACTCGTGTGTCGCACGTGGCGAAATTTCAACTCGACACATCATCCCATCCCACACTCTTTCATCCCTTCCAATCCCTCGGAGGCATATCAATTATTATCAAAAAAAATATATAAATTAAAAAATCATAAATAAATCGTCAACAAATTGATTCAGCATTCATGAAAATAATATACAGATTTGAACTATAAGTTGTTTATAATGATTATTAGTCGAGTCATAGTACAATTTAATTATCCCTTGCGAATATCATACATTGGGTAGTAAAAACCGCCGCTGCCAATTCCAATTGTTATTTGTTCTGCAGGGGTGTTCAGCCAGAGACGTTTCTACACCATTAATTTACAGCCACTGTGTAAATCCATTCAATCACGTCTATAAGGAATTACATAGACCAATGTCAAATTATCGGAATTTCCCGGAGGAGGGTTCCATCCCACACGGTTCTATCGTCAAACGGAACATTAACTCCAATTTCGCATTGGGTAAACAACACTTAACCGTATCAAAGCTGGAATATAAATCCTTTTCCTTGTCCACGGTCATAAAAGTGTGCTGAAACTGATTAACCGAATGACCTTGGTACGACTGAGCATTTTTTTTTCAGAAAAATATAATAAAAAAAATACCCTCGAATAAATCCGGCTGTTTTCCCGAAATAATTATATTCTATGTTAATGTCCTTGGGCCAAGTTTTTAAAGCGCGAATAAACAACTTTTCATTATTATTTTATTAGATATGAATATTTCATGGGGCTCAATCTCTCGGGTAATTTTTTTTCAATTGTTTCAGCAATTACTATTAATTTATCGGTCGTCGGGTCTATTGGGGCAACTCCGTTGCAATTTGAATTGGAAACTATCTGAAACAGACAGGAGCTATTGTCCATAGTCCCGGTAGACGTGACGTCACTGTAACTTATCAGCGGTCGAATAAAAGCCGAACAAATGTCACAGATGTCAACGGCATGGAAATGTTCCATGTCAAGCCACAATGCGATCCCCAATTGGGGATAGGACCGCGGCCCCGTATGAACTGCGACAAATGAAAAAACACTCAGAGTACCTGTTTGCTCATAAAAAAAGAAAATCATATGACTATGTAGGCTAACATACATCATAATAATTATCAGTCATAAAACTTAAAATTAACTTGGAAAAAAATATTTACTAAGGTTCATTGCATATTTCGCATTAATAAAGCATGGCAGGAAGTCTCCTTCAGAACAAGGAACTCTGCTTGGACTGTGACTGAATTTGTGACCTAAAGCAGAGACTGAAAGGCATATTGAGGCCTGATAGTTAAGGATGGGACTACAATTTGCTCACTCGAGGGTGAAGCTTTTGATTCGTGGAAGGAGAGGTGGGATTCCTCCCCTAAAGGGTGGACTACTTAGCTCTTCTACTGACTGACCACGGTAATTTCAGAACTAAACATCAGAATCTAGTCCAGTAGCATCTCCGCACTGTTAGTGTGTTCGTCTGTCAGGATTACACGTACTGTTGTCTTGTCCTCACTTGAATCTATTCCATGCCGGGTCTTCTGGTGGAGGGCCTAATCAGGCACATGGACTTGGTCAGCAATCTAATTTGCTACGGAGTATTTCCTCGCTTTGCATCGACTTTCAAAGAGTTGAAAAAAACTTCCTTTGTTGCACCGATTGAACCGGCATAAAGCTGATATATGCGGTGTGGGTGAATGGCAAGGGATGGAACTGTCAGACGCAGTCTGATACAACTATTGTTATTTAGATTTAAAAGCGTTTCTCATGAACTAGTAAATGCCCTATAAGTCAGGGGTGAGCAACCTATTTTTACAATAGGTCAGCTACAAATTTAAAAATGTTGTGCGGACCATGTAAGAAGCTTATGATAATACAAACACTGAGTGTTGAACTCACAGTATCTCTTTGTTAACAAAATAAACTTAGTATAAAAAAATACAGAAATAAAACACTTATTAATAGAAATATAAATTATTAAATCCAAGCATTTTAAGTCGAGATCTTAAGAAAATCTTGATCAATGTCTTGACAAAAAAATGATTCTATTTTTGTGTGTTGCAAGGTGTGTAACAAGGTTGTAGCAAAACCTTGTTATTGGATACCGTGTAATAGGAGGGTTTCCTGTTTATTAAAATATCAGTTGAAATTTTATTAACAGCATTTTGAATTCTATTTTTTATTTTTTTTTATTAATAAAATATTTTATTGATTTTGCTCGTGATCTATTTATAAGGAAAAATAGGGTGAAGCATTCAAGTCAAGTTAAATAGTTATTTATGATATGCTTTATAATTTGGTCGATATTTTGTATTTTTAAAATAATCAAAATGACGCGTAAATTGCGGACAATAAAGTCAATTATTATTTATAATATTTATACAAATAGTTAAGATAGTAAAAGATTTATATTAAAAGAATTATTCGAGAAAAATCAAAAACTAAGAGTCCCAAATAGGACGGCTAGGTTAATGCCAAAGTTGGCATTGCTTTTTGCCATTAATTGATATATATATATATTTGTAGATATAGATACAACTTGCATGCAGTTTTCTAACCGTACATCAAATAATCTCGATCAATGATCAAAGTCAAACTGTAAAATCTTTGAAGGACTGTACGAGAAAGCGTGGCGGTCGGCATACGGCTCGCGGGTTACTGATGCCTGCTTCAAGTTAAATGCTACTTCATGGGTTACTACATCCCAGAATAGGATATGATCTTCCCTATCTATAGCACATCCTTAGCTTGCTGTCCTCGATCTTACCTTCGTTTCATCTTAAACCATTATGGCCAACTCCGCCCGAATCGATCGGAGTCTTTGATTTTACACTCGGGTTTCAGCTGTAAAGCCGGACTATGATGACAAATATTTTTGCAAGGATATTAGCCCGTAGATCAACAACCCCTGCTCGATCTCAAGGTGTGGTCGGTCTCCGATTCGTCGGGGCATTGTCCAATCCTTTGGCATATTCTGACTTCTTAGGAGCGGTTCTTCAATATCTTAAAATAATTCATACTAGAATATTCATTCATAAATTTCTTTTAAGACCGTCCTTGGGTTTTGAATTAAAGGGCACCTGCGTTATTTTAGTTTTACAATCCATTCTTCACGATGATCGTGCAACTCTTTGGTAGCAAGTATGCTTTATTGCCCCTCTTTCTTCTGAAGTCTTATGAAGACAGAATAGTCGTTGTCCACTCTCGATATTCTTTGTTTCCGTTTGATCTATTGATCTATTAAAATGATCCACGTCATAAAACTAGGATGTGAAGACATGCTTCTATATTTTCTTCCCATCTGGCTTTATGATATAGAACCTCCTATCCTTTATTCTTTTGCGTAATGTATAGTCACAATAGATTATGTTGAGTTCCTGGATTGTATTGACATTCCGAATGCTTTTGTTTCGGTTGCACAATGGAATGAATTTCTATTTCTTAAAATTAACTTAAATCGATCGACGATAGATCGACGACATCCTTTCAACGTATCGAAAACGACGCCATCGTCCTATTCAGAATAACCAATTTCTGTCTTTTTAAAAGTGCTAAAAATAATAACGCAACATCAAAAAATGGAGTCAGTTTAATATATCTTCGGAGCTTGTACCCCCAAATGTCCATATAACTTTTATATATATAAGTATCCTGTAAGCATCGATGATGAGCTACTGCCCTAGACAGACTCGGTTAAATATCTAGGAATATATTTAGATTGCCGTATAAACTTAAAAAAAAACACATTATGAATAAAAGAAAACAATTAGGGATAAAATTGCAAAATCTACACTGGCTCATCAGACCACATTCAGAATTATCTCTAAATAACAATGCGTCCGATCTGGACATATGGTTATCAAATCTGGGGCACAGCGAAATCCTCGAATATAAAAATAATAATAAATAATAAATCGCTTCCAATCAAAGACGCTACGCATAATTAGAATTGACCTAAAAGCTCCCTTGGTGTTAGAACAAATCAAGTTCTACACCAATAAATATAAAATTAATAAGACTAAGAACTCATGTCAATAAACTGGTGCCACAACACAAAAAGAAAAAAATAACTAAGAAGGGGGACCAGAATATTTGATATCATAAGAAAGGCTGAATAAGGCCCTAGCCTTGGAGATAGAATCATTGGATTCTTTCTCTACATATTATTATCTATTAAAAAAGCAACTTATTGTAATAGCTTTACTGATTGTGCTATTGAATTGAGAACAAAAAATACGATAAATTACAAATAAACCACATACAATTTTGTAGAGACATAAAATATGCATTAATATGAATGATAAAATCCCGTTTTAAAATGGTTTAATTATGGAGGCTCTGAATGCATTTTTTACAAAAATATTTTATTATAATAAAGTTTATCGATTTTTTGACAACTAAAGTTGTCATAAGTAAATTAATGAGTGTTAAGGGTCAATTGTTTTAATTACTAAACTCTCTCTATCATCCACCCGTCAGTGTAAGATGCCCTTTCATTGTAGTTGGACATTGATTCCTTTAGCGATTGCTCAATAATAAATCGTCTTCCATTAAGCATTAGAAAATGTCAAACAATGACATTTACTAAATCAAAGGAACGTAACTCTTCCTAAGAAATCGTCTGTTAAAGATCTGGGTATTGTGTTTGATTCTAAGTTAAAATTTAGTTTACATGTATCGGACATTTAGAAAGCAAAAATGTTATATTAATATAAAAGCAGGGCGGCTGGTCCATATACACTGCGGAGCTGCAGCACCCCCAACTATATTGAGGATAATATATATGTATATACTTAAAAATTGCGCTAAAAAATCGCTTCCAATCCAAGACAAAAAATATAATGAATCCTCAATGTGAAAGTAATATGATTTAGTTTGTATCTTAACATAATTTATTTATTTATTTTAAATATTATTATTAAAATATCCAAGCATAACATATTGTCATTAGATAATTATAGTACGATAGAGCGTTGTGTTATCTAACGGTAGCGTAGCAATATTGACTCAATACAAATTGAACGACGTTTAATATTAAATTTCACGTAATCTATACGAAACCACAGTCGTTCATTGTGTACAATAAATATTTTCCCCATTAATAATTATCAATTAATAATTTATCCACCTGATATACGTTGTTATGCCATATAACCACTTTACCACGCGCGCTAATTATTATACACTGGATGCACACTCTCGCTTTCGAGTGAAACTATAAATTTCCGATGCATATATAATTTCGCTAAACACCTGTACCCGAACCTATTAACCCATGGAATAATGCTGGCGAGGGTGCGAAATGATAAGAAACGGGATGAGGCGTGAGGGGGTTAAATTAATAGCCTTGTCATAGTCGTGTGTCATGACTTCCATGTCCTGGATTCGTAGTCATTAATAAGTTTGCCAACTTATAATGATGTTTGGATAGCAAGTTTTTATCGCTCTATTCACAAACTTCTTAGACGCAAAAGGAGGGTTTCTTATGTTCTCTCGCTTGTTATAGAAACACTTTAAGAGGGGCGGGGACAGAAGTCGGCGGGAGGGGGGTTGAATAGATGGTTGGGGGGTGATACTTGTTAACATGAATTTCGGAAAAGTGAAAATAGATCTGAAAAGTACGCTGAAAAGTCTGGGGCGATAGTAATTTAAATGGGCGGCTTTATAATAATATATAACTTTCAGAATTATATTTATTGTCGGCGATGTTTAATTCTCGTTTTATATATTATAAATTTATTCTGAATAAGGAAAAGCGAAAAAAATGGAGCTAGTATTGTTTTGATGTGTTCTATTAGGTAGCCTAAGTTTTTGATTTTTCTCGAATACCTCTTTGTATTTATCTAAAAAGTCATAAGAATTAATATTTTAAATAATCATTGTCCTTTATTATCTGTAATTGCGAATAAATTATAAACAACAAAATTCGCTGCTGTTGCAATGTATTTTTTCGCTCACATCCGGTACGATGTATTGAGTGCGAGTGAAACGTACAATTTACACGTGCTGCAAGAAAAAATAAAATGATTGGATTTGATATTGAAAAATACTACGATAACTTAGTAAATAAATTTAATTACAATATGATATCATTTAAAAGAATAATATATGTACTTATTATTAAAATCAATACCGAATTAAGGCAAAAAAAGGCTTTTTAAATGTTTCAGCTATTTATTATTATCTCATTTTTGGAAAACGTAGTATTTTATTGTATTTAATTATGTTAGGAAATGAGAAGAGGTTATATCTCCTGACTACGAAGGTTATAGCCTCAAAATAAAGGTCACTAAAGGTTTTTTTTTCGTCTTAACCCTTTGAGGGGTAAGTATTTTTAATGCCTGCTTTTAGCTCTTACCTCGAAGACATTTCTCGAACGAGCAGTGCTCGCGCGCGGCGCATGTATCGCATCGCGCCAACCCGAGCACTGCTAGTTAGTTGCTACTTGACGCTCGTAGAGATTTTCGCATATCGTTTGCTCTCTTTTAACTTCTTTGGAAAACAAATTTTAGCGGAGATCTCAATCAGCAAGATTATTATTATTAATAATAATAAAATTTACTATAATTCCAATAATTGTTCAGAAACCTTTACAAATTTTAGCTATTTTTATCAATGTTTTATTTATACGATATTAATTTGATAAGTTCGTTAAAGTAAATAGTAATTTTTGTAGAGGTATTTTTCAAAATGATCTCTCTAATAAGATTTACTGTAAATTATATAAGGCACATTATCTATTATATTAGATTTTTTTTTAAAGTATTATTGACAATACTGGTTGTTAAGGTAATAGTCTATTATTTTATTATATTTGCAAAGAAAAAATTTTCATTCGTAATATTTTGACCCAAGATTTTGATTTTTCTCGAATAATTTTTCTAATATAAATCCTACATGTCACAAACTTTTTATGTTTGTCCATAAAAATCTAAATACTATAAATAATCATTGATTTTATTGTCTGAAATTACAAACAAGAATTAAACTAACAATATTCTTTACAGTACGCAGTAAAAGAGTAAAATCCAGTAGAAAATATCTAAGGGTCATCCTAAATAAAAATCATATTAACTCTTTGATGAGTGAGTATAAGTTTCACACGTCCTGCGAATAAGCTAATTTTTCAACATTTTTTTAATTTTTTTTTAAGAATATTATTTATTGATTATTTGTTGTATTTGTAAGGTTAATTAAAATCATATCATATTTTTCTCAATCTTTTTTTTACCGGAAAACTTTATTTATTTTGCAATTCGATAATTTTTTTGATCCATGAAATTTCTTCATCCAATTTTATTTAGAATTCATTTTTTTTAATGTTTTTATGACAATTGGAAATGACTTTTTAAAATCATTAATGAAAATTACTGTGTAATTTGTGGCAAATAGCTTTTTATACGAGATATATAAAAACATATATTTACGAAGTCTTTATATATTATTTAGATATTTTTTTCACTGCTAAAAAAAAATAATATCAATGAAATTAATTTCACATATTATTGGTAAATCCATTTATTGCATATAATAAGCGTGGCATTAAAAATAAAGCGACATCGGGTGTGGCCGTACATGTACGGCGATACTCTTCAAAGGGTTAAGTCTCAATCATAATGCATATCACAAACATTTTTATTTTAAGTATATTCCATTTTAAAAAAAAATGTCAAGATATTGATGAGTTCTTTATCAATATCTGTACTTGAATGCTTGGGGTATCTGAAAGACCCCCTTCGGACGACGTGTTTGTTTTCGAGCGGCCGCACTATGGGATATATCTAGAATTCTATTGCCTAAAATATTTTTTTACAATTTGTATGTCCTTTAATGTCTGCAATTGCAAAAAAAAAATAAAGACAACAATATTCGCTTCTGTTGCCACGCGCGCGATGTCTTTTCTCGTTTGCACTCAGTACATTGCGCTAAATGCGAGTGAAAAGTGCTGTGAGAGCTCAGTCTGCGGCAAGACATCGTCGAGAGCGTAGTTGTTTATGTGACATATTAATTAGGCAATAATTATGTTTATGCTTAGAATGTTTCATTTGAAAAAAAATATCAATATCTAAAAGGGTCCCTAACAGTCCCCATTCGGACGATGCTGTTATTTTTGAGTGATCATTCTGTTGCGTTAATTATATAAAATTAGAGATTACAATTTCAAATCAAATAAAAGGCATTCAGATAATTTTTAAAATTAATGAATATATTCGGAAACGTCAAGAGTGGTAAAGATGAATAAAATAAGTTCTCGTTTGTCAATGGTCAGTAGTGAAGGATCATTTTAAAAGGCTCCAAAAATTGATGTGCCACACGAAATTTCTATAACGATATTAGAACAACGAATAACCATTTGTTCATCTCTATTGTCCTGATTTGAAACTGATCCTTTTCCTAAAAGGATCATTACTGAGGATGAGAAGTGTGTCCTCTACACCGGTCCGAGGCAAAAGAATAATGGCTTTCATTGAATCAAGTACCTGTGTCAACTCCTCCATCATAGACTTGAAAAAGGTTCTCCTTTGTGCTTGATGGGATGTTTTGAGAGAATAATTTGCTATGAATTAATAAAATCTGGTCATCTTGTTATAGCATAGGTGTATGTGTCTAATTAGTAAGATCAATTTATTTTAATTTTATTATTGAAATGGCGTAACCCGAAATGAGCCTTTGCCACTTGAAGGACACTACGCGATCTCCTGGGCTTTTTCTATCTACTTCCCAAGCGACAGCAGAGGTGCGTCCAATTCAACCCTGAGGATTGCGATGATTGTCCTCTAGGTTAACTAGGTTCTTCAATACGGCTCAGGTTGCCAGCCATAAGCTTAGGATAATAATAATCCGACGTGGATAGGGCCGATTCGTATTTAATTAACTGTCTGTTCTCGTAATGAAAAAAAAATCTTTAGACTAAGTTAGAGAACATATTAGAGAAAACAAGACGACGGCACAATATGACTTAAAACTATTTTTTGTATTCATCATTATATTTTTTATTATATGCAGGGCTAGACACTCCATTGTTTTTTTTTATATGGGGATACATCTATGAAGGACATCCCGTCTTTAACCGAAAACGACGATTTGCTAAGAATTAAAGGCGATTTACTTAATCCGAACAAGAGCGGCCACATCGAGAGGAATAATAAAGACCTTAACCAAAAGGGAGGAAATTGCGAAATCTTCATTGGGGAGGACTGGTTTTAGATAGGGAGACGTGAAGACTAATGACCTCTGATTAAAGGGCTTTTATTTAAGAGTTTAACTCCCTAGATATAGTTAGAAGGGTGTCATCTTTAATTCACACTCTTTGCATTATTTTCTCGTAATTGAAGGGTAAATTCTTTACAGTTTCATTGGGGCTGACTGTTGATATCACATTTTCTGATAATAAAACTATAGCATAATTTTAAAGATTTACCCTATGTATATTAATAGGACTTAAAATAACGTTAACGTGGAATTACACGAGAAAACCACTTAGGCTATATTGAATAGATTAACAATTGATTTATTTTGATTAAAAATGTATGAGATATGTACCGTTAAAAATAGAAAAACAGGAGCAGACTAGATGGAAAACTATATCCGGAAAATAAATGATTCAGACCAATAATTTATTTACCAGAAAATGCAAGTTGCATAAAATCGATTTTTAATAGAATTAATCACAATACATTAATATGATTTTTTTAAAATGGAATATATTAAATTATCAATGAATTTTTAGTATAAAAATATTTTTTTTCGTAATTTCAGACGCTAAAAGACAATTGCTAGACTTTTTTTTAGACAAAACAATAAGTTTGTGACATTTAGGATTTATCAAAAACTCCTGGTCTCCATATCGGCACGGCTTAGTAGTACCGGTAAATAATAGTGTTATTTAAAAGCCGTGTAAAATAAAATCAATGCATATTTACAAATAATGTTCCACTAAAAAACGTGTAAAAGAGATGAAAAAAAACGTAGTAAATACGTTTTACAAAATATTATTCATACCTATTAATAAATAATTCTATTGAATCTAATGAAGCTTTTTATTTGTTTTTATTATTATCCTGTGTTGATAAATTTATTATTATTAGTATTTGTTTTTTATAGTGGATAGTATTTTTTTAAATCCGTGTAAAAAATGACTTGAGTATAAAAATATAATAAGCTGCTTTTAAATATTACGATTATTTATTTATGCATAAACAATTGAAATGATTAATATTCATAGACAGTTAGTTGTATCAATATTATTTTAAGGAAAAACGGATGTAGTTTTTCCGAATATTCAATATATATAATAGCAGAAGGAATAATTGTATATTGTTTTGATTTTGTGCATAAATAATTATTTTCTGCAAAATTAATTATGTTTTGAAGAAAATTTAGAGTAAATAAATACTTGTTATTATATAGTATTATTTTATTCTGAAATAATGAGCCATAGAATTATTTTATAACCATAATATATTTTTTTATTATAAAAAAATATTCGTTTAGATTCGTGTACATGTAGAATAATTAAACGTCGTATAAATAAATAAAAACATGTCACCGAATAAAATTTAATTACACATTCGGTCGGTCATTACACATGAATTTTAAATTAATACTAAGAATTTCATTACGGCCGAGTACTAGTGTGTGGACAACATGTTGAAACTATGCCGAATATTTAATTCGCGAATATTTTTTTTTTTAAAAAAAAAATTTTACACATACGTATACAAAACAACGTTTTAATGGAATAATCTTGTTCGTTTGTGAAATATAAATTGAAATTTAAATTACATTTCTGAACCCCGGGTTAAAACATTATTTTTTTTTTCACCGTGATTAATTTCACTTTTCGCCATTTTCGCCAAAGTTGTAATTTGCCGCATATACCAGATTAATGCGTATTGTGAATTTTGGAAAAGTGACAGTTTTATCGGTACACCGAACGAAGGGCTGTCAATTAATAATCTGGATCGGTGTATCTTTGCGAGGGCGTGACATTAATGTGATTACCTTGCTTATTTTGACATAAATATAAGCAATACGCAATTGGTGTACCATGTGACGCAAACTACATATTGGCAAGGTGTATTTTTAAAGAAAAAAAAATATATAAATACAGTGGAACCCTAATCTAATATTCCCTCATTTATTGTTTATTTTTTTTGAACCTCCTTCTAAAGAAAAATAATATTCTATTATTTTATCTATTTATCAATTGACATCTGAAGAATGTTATTCTAGTGAAAAATATTTTTTTCCAAACTTATTTACAATTTATATGAATATTGTGGAAAACATAATACTACAACTTCAACTAAAAACACTTGTCACACATCCGGAAAATGTTTAACTGTCCGGCCATGTCAAAGATGTTTGGGGGTACATACTCCGGGCATGATTAAATCTGACTCCATGATGGTTAAGACGTTTATTAATCAACAAAATCT
>JAGXCT010032047.1:0-24588 GCA_022495035.1 Philopotamus ludificatus | reverse complement strand
TTTTTTTTCCACATTCAGCACACCCAACATCAACACCACCGTACGCCCCTGATGTCCAGGTCAATTTTTAGAGATTTTTGTTTCTCTTCTTTATAAATTTATTCAAAAAAGTCATTAAAACAATTTATGGAGAAGTTCTGAAAGTCAACAGATATCAATTCGGATTTCGAAAGTTTAAATCGAGTATAGTCCTGAGGACCTTGCTAGAAGTGGACAACGATCAGGTTTTGACGAAGACAAATTAATCCAGAAATTCTCATATTCCTTGTCTAAAATGCAATTTTATTTAAATTGGATCAGAAAAGTGAATAGGATGGGTATTTGGATGCTACACAAACTATCCCTCGCTCAGCCCAGAAACCCGGATTAATGATACGCAAGCTTCTGAAGGGATATACCACTATTTAACGTTGAATTATTGGAACGAAACTATTTTACTCAACCAAAAAGGAATAATAATTCAACTAGATAACATATGTCCCCATAGCAAGAATGACCCGTCAAAAATCCAAGAGATAAACTGGGAAGTTTTATTACACCCGTCACGTTCCCTAGATCTTTCTCCAATCGACTACCATTTTTTTAGATCTATGGAACACTCCTTTAGAAAAATAATCTATGTAAACAATGTTGAGAGGAGCCTTAATCAATATTTTAACTCAAAACCACAAAATTAAATATAAAAACGGTTTTTTTAGGTTTTCGGTCCAGTTACAGTTCGAAGCCCTGATTTATTTTGCTTCTCATCAGATACATTATATACTCTTTTTGTGTCAGCTCTGTTACCAATCATGGAAACACTTCTTAAATGCAAATTTCAATATGGCGTTCAGCTCTTTCAGTAATTCTGTCATTATCCTTTAAAGTTAGCAAAATATCGTTCGCTCAATTATTTTCATCATCATCCCATGGAGTCGTGTATTCATTTCATCATCGTGGTGGCGATGGCGGTTGGGCACAATCAGAGTTTTGTAGATTCTACGAAGCTATGAGGAGCCTGTCCGCTATCCAGGCCAATTCAATGACGTGTGTGCTACCGGAGGTGCCCGTAGCACCCGATCACACTGTAAATTAAATACGAATCCGTGCGTGACAGCTCGGCTCCCGGGCTTTGGTTGGTGACCTGACCCGTATTCGAAGAGCCAAGATAACCTGAAGAACATCCGTCACGTTCATGAGATCATGGTTGAGACGGAGGTGTCCTCCGGGTGGCAAAGACCCGCCTCAGGGTTATAAGGCTACGTAAATAAAAAAATAAATAAAAATTATATTTGAATCCCTATTGATCGAAGGAATTTCTAGAATGTATACAAGAAATAATCACTTTATCAATGAGATGAATTAAAGAAGTGACATTAGGTTGTAAAATTTGGATAATAAAAAAACCTCTCACTTTATAAATGATCTCTTAGCTTTAGAACTATTTAGTTTTGAACCAATCTACAAAGATATTTCTATCTATCAATGCAACTTTCTGGGTTAAATAATCATTAGCTTTTCCAATCACCAAAGATTTTTTTTAATTCTGGATTCGTTTGCTAGCTTGGGTACCAACTCCATATTCTTCGGATATGTAGATTCAATATAGATTCCCCCTTTTCTAATCATTATCATTTTTTTAATATATCAATTGAATTATTGCAGAGATAATCGGACGTGTATTGTATTTATATTTAATAAATATTTTAATAATATCCATATATATATTTATAGATTGTATATAACGTTGATCCATGCAGCGCCTCGGAGATGAATATTTTCCAATTTTCCGACGCAATTCCCCCCTGCTGGTCAAAATCACAACCACAACTCTCGCATTTTCAATCACACCACCGAAATATTTTACTATGCCAAAATTCAAAGTTTAATTATCGTGTCACTCAAATCTTGCTCGCTTTCGTAAATAAGCTTTTTTTTTATTTTATCATCGAAGCATCCTGTGTGTGTTTATTCGATTTTCCGCCCTTATCCACTCGACCACTGCCTACTGTCCATCGAAGGGAGATAGATCACAGCAGATTTTAATTAAAAACGCTCTCTTTACGCACAGAATCCATTTCAAATCGGGGTAAACTTTACGAAAATTCCTCACTTGAAAAATGTCGTTTTCATCCCTTAAAATTCTTTTGAAGATCTCTCGCCCCTTCACCGTGAGAAATTAATTTAGATTTTTTTTTTAATTTTGCTCTTTATATTTTTTTCCACCGCCGAGATTTCGACAAGTCGTTTTTATCGCTTGTCGTGTTTATAATCGATGTCGGAAACGTTTTTCCGACAATTTTCTTATAACTCCGAAAAATATATATAGACGGCAATTCGCTTGATGAAATTCGGTTTTAATTAAATAAAATTGTACCGTTTAAGTCCGGTATAAATTCTTGAGTTGCAAGAGACGCCCCCCGACAACATTTTATATTTAAATTTTTTCCCGTATTTAATACAAAGTTACGCTCGACCGGCGGCAACTCGTCACTTTTCTTTTAATTAAAATTATTGATTTCATTTTATTTTTCCATAATGTGAAATTAAATCAGTGAATATTTCACTGGGACATAAAGGCATCAAAATTTGGACAATTATTATTGTGATATGGTTGGTTGCCTACATCACCAAATAATTGGTATCGGTTAGGCGATGGTCTGGTGAGTGAGTTAATTAAATTTGGCAAGTGAGTTTGTTGGCCCGTTAGAGGAGGACACAATAGCGTCGCGCTGTGGCGGAATAGCGTCGTCGAGGGGTGGCGGCAGGGTCGAAAAATAGGCGCCGGCATCTGCGCCACTTGCGCCCTTCTTCTCCGGGCGCCCGCTCTCTTGTCACTTTGTGCAATAGGATATCGCTAAGGACCTTGTGTATGGCGCCGCGACGCCCCGGGCCTGCTTGTTATAAAGTACTGCGAATTTAAACTTTACACACACACATAGAGACCCGATTTGACACCCTCCGAATTTACCCCTTTGCTACACACCAATAAGTTTGATGTTTTTCAAAAAAGACTAATCCAATTAAATTTTAATTAAAACAAATAACAATATTTGCAGGTTCAATTAAGCAGACTCTTAATAATTATTTCTTATGCTTTAGATATCATCAAAGAGTTAGAATGCGACACTAAAACAAAAGAATCTGTCTTGGTGGAATTAAATATCAATAATTCGAGAAAGTTTTTGATTTTTTCAATATTGTATAGCTTTTAAATTGCAACACGATAGCTTAATTACTGACTTATTTCTGGTAAAATTCTGTTTGGTAAAATTATGATGCATACCTACAGTGACCATATTATTGGGAACAAAATCGAAGACGATTATACTCATCAAACCACTGAGACACATAAAATTATGTCTGGCTTCGCCTTTCATTCAAAAAATGCTAAGCTAGCTTCTACATCTCGCCAAAAAGGTACTTCGCGAAAAATTACCCCACTTAAAATTTAACTTCTTGTTTTATTATTAAAAATTGTCCCGTCTTATAAAAAATACTGAACGAATGGTCACCATATGTATATCCTATAGATCTTAACTTGGGCAGAAAAATACCGGATATAGCTATCTTTCTCACAAAGACAATAAAACAACAGATCTATTCGTTTTTCATAATGACTAAAATCCATCATAATTGTTGCTTTTAAATTTATTTTCTTAAAAGCTATGTTGTATTGGCAACACCAAGATTTTTTTGATTTATTTTTTGAAAAATATCCAGTTATAAATTATTTAATTTCTCGTCAAAATACCAAAGCACGATCATTATCTGGATCATTATTAATAATATAGATTTCATATTTTTTGAGCATTTCCTTGCTTTAAATTTTAACTAAGTACACTACTATTAGAATTTTTGTTTTTCTAATAGTTTATTAATTTTGGCCACATTGATTTTCTTTCGATTCTATGCTATTATAAACTCTTCTAAAATCCTTTTAAAAAATAACACAGCAATTATTTTCAGACAATCATATATGTTAAAGTTAGAAAACAAATCATCTAATAGTATTTTAAACGACTATAAACATGCTTATAAATTTTTCATATAATGTTAAAGTTTTGAATAAATAAATAACGGTTTTTTTACGTGAAGTATGTTAATATATTTTAACATTATAAGACAAATGTACACAGCTTTGCATAACAAGACAACAATATTTTGTTCCTGAAAAGAAATTGTGTTAAATTGAATATTGTAAATCGAAGTATGATATTTTTGTGCAGTTTTAATATCTATAATAATTTGCTAAAAAATGCATTCACCGTTTAAAAATGTTTATTGTGTCGACGTATGCAAAAAAAATATTTTTAAATATAAAAAATAGGAAAATTCCATGAAAATTTCCTTCAATCAAAACTGGCGATAATTTTAAATATGTATAAAAAATATTTATTTATATATTAATTTTTAAATACTAGATGTAGTAAAAAGTCATGTCGTATTTTCAAACGGTAGTTTTAGAATCAGTTGTTTTTAGTCCTTTAATGAGTCAAGACGTGTTATTT
This sequence comes from Philopotamus ludificatus, assembly GCA_022495035.1. Lineage (NCBI taxonomy): Eukaryota > Metazoa > Arthropoda > Insecta > Trichoptera > Philopotamidae > Philopotamus > Philopotamus ludificatus. The sequence goes on along the minus strand of JAGXCT010032047.1, from coordinate 20,098 downwards.
TATTGTGTGCTTGTCGAGGAACGTCTCCGTCTGTGTTCAATACAAAAAAAAAATTACTTGCCTCAGTCGCAATGGACGAATTTGTTCCTTCAGAAGACCATCTGCGAAACTGCATATTCTTCCAGTTTCAATCCATGAAAAACGCAACTATCGCTACAAGAAATATTTGTGACATTTATGGAACCGTATTAGATGTCAGAAAATCAGAAAATTTTGACTGTAAATAAAGCCGCCATATAATCTGAAATTAAAAAAAACCTACTTTAACTATCAAAGAACTGTCAAATATAACTGGCATAACGTGGTCCATCACTCAGAAGTTTCTGAAAAAAATGAGAAAGATTCGAAAAGAAGGAAGAGAAGAGAAAATCTTCCTCCTCCACGATAATGCGGAAGATGTGGTCAATTCTTCTAGTTTAACTTATAAGATATTTATCTTGATAATATATCCACATATTTCTTATGACGTCCAAATCCTATATTAGTCAAATTGCGATGCACTTTAAATGCATTTGTAATACAAAAAAAATCACTAGTCATCTGAATTTCTATCACAACCGAAGATATGTATCTATCCGTCTTTATTATTTTTTACAGTTATCCTAAGATAAATGCTTAAATTTAATTTTTATTACCATATTACCTTATTATCATATCATTGATATAGCGATAAAAAGGATACGTCTTAACTATCTCTCATCAGTTTCAATGTTAGATTTTTTATAAGATATTTCACACTAAAATTTAATGTATTGGACAGACACAACATCAATAATGCATAGTTTGTCAACCATTGTGCCAAAGGTTTAAGATTACTATCCTAATGTATTTGTTTAAATCTTCGTAATCATTATCATCTATTATTTAATGAATTTCATATACCTATTTTTTAAATCAATACATATTTTTTTAAATACTATATGTAGGATATACACTGTGAAACATCCGAAGCTCGATTTTCCGGAAGTTTCAGATGAACTTGTTGTGTAACTTTGCACAATTATCTCACGGTCTGGTGTCGATTTCCGAGATCTTAACTGCAGTGCGCAGTTTTACTCTAATTAATAAATGCTAATTGTTCTCGCCGCATTAAAAAATGGAATGTGCATCGGGATGGCAATTGCGGAATTTATCTTCGCGACTATTTGCATTGTGATAGTAAAAAATGAGTGGTTAATAGTTTCGCCGGGGTTGTTTTCGCCTCGAGAAACAATGGGGATTTTATGGGGCGTGACTCTAATGGCCTCCGCCAGTGGCTGAGCCGTTGCTACGGATGTGATTAATGTCGTATTTATTCATGATACTTCCGGTTACATCCTGGCAACATTTTTCTCCTCGGCGGTCTCTTTTATTTTAACTTCTGGCGCGGTTGAATTTATACGAATTATATTTACATTCCCTTTGGCGAAATGTTCGCAAAGCTTTTTCGGAGAAAATATATATCTCACTGACCTTTATGAGTTATTCAAAATGTCGTATATATTTTATTGCGTTTTAATATTTATACATATAATATTATATTTAGTTAATATAAATACGGTAAAAATAATGTAAATCTCAGGATTTCAGACATATTTCAAACATTTAATGATTCAATAAAATGATTTTTACTCTTATAAATGTACGTATTGTTCGAACGTGCACCGAACTATTCCATTAGTACAATCCATTTGTCAGCAAATCCTTTTTATAGGATGAGATGAAGAAAAATGAGAAGAAAATTGAAAATGAGCACTCCACTCCGGTTGCTTCGGCGCAGTGGATGGGGGTTGATTAGGAGTATAACCGTCGTAGCCAGGTGTAAAAAACCATAGGGTCTGTAGAAAGAATCTTCATTATAAAATAGGGAAACATTTAGTTTTCCCGTTTGATGTTTTGAAAACATATTTTGAACACAGCCTTCGATTAGGGTGAAAATCACTTCCAATTCCGTTTATGTTTTTTCAAAGGTTTCATAGAAAGTACTGTGGCGGTGTCTACACAAAGAATTCGGTCTCGCTTCAAAACGTCTTATTACAGGGTGTGTTTCACATAGACGACTCGTTACTGATTCATTGCTAACGAACGTTTCAGAAATGCTGAATTGTAAATCGGCATTATTACGAAACGCAATAATTTTTAAATTGATTACTTAAAATTATGTAAAATGTATTATTAAAATCTTTCGTACGTAGATGTGATTGCAATCAGAGAGTCTAGCGACTTTTTATCTTCATCAGGGTAACATTCAGCTCTTTGAATTTGCAATCAAGCTTAGATTGAACGTCGTTTCATATATTTTTTTAATAAATGTGTTATTTTTCGAATAGAGTGACATTTTAAACGCGCCGTCAAGATGAAGCCACTCATCAACGGAAGCGCTGGAGTGCGAAACTGCAATTTATTGCATGTTAGGCCAGACCGGCAACTGCTACAAAGTGGTTCCCTCTCAGACCGCCGCTTTCATCCGCATCGCTCGTGCTCTTCGACATATGGGGATGGGACGTACGTACATGTCAATGCCCAATCTCGAATTAAACGGCACGCCAGAATCGTGGCAGTCTGTTTTAATTATTCAGACATCGAGAAGTCGGGCGTATAAAAAATGCACAGCTTTTTAGCTAAACACAAACAGAATTTCAATCCATGTCACGGTCTGACGGAAAACATTCTCCTGTTCGTCGCCCACCGCCGCCGGCTGGGGACGCGACATGCCGACCATTTTAATACAAATTCGATGAATAACGTTTATGTGACGAGCGGTTTTGTCGGAGGTGGCAGGACATCGACCCCTTAGTAACCTAGCCAATTCTGTTGCCTTCCTCCCCCGCGCTTGACGCCCGTGTCGAACCGCTTTGATCTGCCGCGCCGCCAGTGACGGAGCGGGGAGGGCAAACAAGCAGGGAGGCTCGTAGTTGGCTCCGGGGGGCAGCGGTGGGGGCAGATTCCCACCCGACTCGTCCCCAGTCTTCCCCACATACATTGATGCAATCGAATCGTGCGGAAATGATATTATGAATAACTTCATTATATTGCCGTTCGAGAGCTTTTAACAAAAATGTACGCAGGCACTTACCTATCCTTTGCAATATAAACATTCTGTTATATTTTAATGAAAAATAAAAGGGTAGACAAATGAAATTTTATTGAAATACTGAAAATTGCAGACGTAAACAACCACGTCAGGAGTAGAAAAGGGTATCCGCTCTCTCCCTATAAAATTGGGAAACCAAGCAACAAACACCAGAGAGGATCGCAGCTTCCATGAGCTGAAACTATTCTCGACTATGTGTCTAAGAGTGTTGTGAAGACGAAAGTCCCGACTGGAGCCCAGCGAGAGCTTCTGGACACCGTAAAACGTCGTAAAATTGAGTACTTAGACACATCATTCGTGGACCAAAGTATCGTCTTTTGCAGACCATCGTGGAATAAGAAATGCAAGGTTGTGGCTCCGCTATATTCGCAACTGAACTGGATAGAGAGCTCTTGAATTGTTCCAGCTTACCAAACATCGCCCGAAAACGAACAAGATTTTTAAAGCGACTTTAACGATTTTCTAAGTTCATTTCTAATTTTTTTTAAAAGTTATTATATACTTATATCGAGAGTCGAGTGTTGTCGCGTGCCGGTATTAGACGTGGTGGCGATGGCGGTTGGGCACAATCGTAGTTTTGTAGATTCTACGGAGCTATGAGGAGCCAGCTGCTATCCAGGCTACCTGCGACGTGTGTGTTGCTGGTGAGGTGCCCGTAGCACCCGATCAGACAGTGAATTAAATACGAATTGGCCATAACCTCGACTGACAGTGCGGCTTCCGGTCTTGTGGTTGACGACCTGACTCGTATTTGAAGTGCATAGATAACCTGGAGAACGTCCGTCTACGGTCATGACATCATGACTGAGATGGAGGTGTCCTCCAGGTGGCAAAGACCCGCCCCAGGGTTATAAGGCCACTGTTTAGTTTTAGTTTAGTTTATTTTTTTGGATTGGAATTGCTTTTTGTCCAGAAATTAACCTCTGTTTTTCGTAACGTTAGGAGTATAGAAAGCAATACTCATCTCCACTAAATAAATCTTGAAGAAAGAAGCGGTATTGCTCTTTTTCTTGCACTAATCTTCATATGTTGAGACGTTCCGTCCTGTTGAGGTCGACAAATCGTGCTTCGACAAATAGCAGACCAAGATACCCCAATCTTATTAAATACTTTTCCGATTATCATCATTGGCTTTGCTTTGATTTCAGTTTTCAAAGCCATTTCATTCCATGAATTCGCCGTCCTTTTCCAAGTTTATATTTCAAATTTATGTTAACAGATTTTTTTAACCAACGTTGGCATTTCCTGACATCCAATATATCACCATAAATACCAAAAATATTTCTCGGTACTTCGATGGCATTTTTTTTCATGTAAAACTGGATCAGCTTGTAACTCCGCAAACGTTGTTCTAGTGGACAGACTTCTCCATTATCCCTAGACTTAAAAAAGGAATATTTCTTTATCTAAAATCTATATTCAAATAGTATACGTCTTTTCATGATGATGAACCAAAGAAGACAGTTTTTGAAAATGCGGCATTAATTCTGGGTAATTTTGAGTAACATTTCCAACCTTTTAAGAGCCTTATATTGTAGTGTTATGTTGTCATTTATACGATTGATAATTACTACTTCTTCACTTGCATCCCCATCGTCTTTCACTCTTGACTGAGATAATAAATAATATCAGCATTGATTATATGTTTAAAAGCCGGAATACATGAATCTTACCTTTGAATGTGTTATTTATCGATATTTTCAAAGCCTTGTACCAAGGTTGAGTTACTTCTGGTTTTTTTCATCAATTTGTCATCTTTTTTACAAAGACGCTAGTAAAATAATGTCATTTTATTAAAAAATAATCACTTAATCGATGCATTTAGCTTGGAACTAATCTTCAAAGAACTTTCTATCCATCCATGCACCTTCTTGGCTAATAATAATTAATAATTAAATAATAATTGGGAGTGTGCATCATTTTTAAATAAAACCCACCAGAAATACGTCGGAAAAATAATGATATAGGGTACAATGCTGAAAATAAAACCGTAAAGATACTACATTTTACGCATTTACATATTACGAGGAACTGCAAAATCAAATACTGCATAATCTTCCAACCATAAGAAAAGCCGAACGAGAGGGCATTGCCATTTCTCTATAAAATTATACGATCATTCGAAAATTTATAGCTTCTTTATTTAAAGAATTTAAGTGCACGTACACGATTTGATCAATAAATAGAAAGAATTTTCCTATTTGGCGCAAATTATGTTGCTACACACGTAATTTGACTTTTTTAAAGAATTAAACTTTACAATCAAATTATCTCTATCCTATGAGTATATATAGGATTTTAAATATTATTTTTTAATAAAATATAAGATAACGATTATTCAAAATTTAATCGGTTATTTCTATTTTTTTAAATGTTAACTTAGTGGCTACAGTCAGTACCGATTCGGCATCCACCACATGCATTTCTTTGAGAGGCCTTTGGATATGGCCGCAGGGGTGTTGCTCGAGGACTGTAATTGCCCTTGTCGAGTATAGAGGACTAATTGCGCTCTGCTGAAACCTCACCCTCTCCGCCTTCTGCCCTCTGTCTATATTAAGGAAAAACTGGGGAGGAAACGAGATTAAATCCATTAATTTACTTGCCATAAATATAATAATAGCTTATACATAAAAATGAGTACTTTAATAAACACATAGCATTTTATTAAATGTTTTAATATATATATAATACCAACATCAGATATGTAAAATATAGACTATAATTTAAATCGTATCAGTGAATCCATTACCAAAACTTTACAAGGCACTTTGTCCATTTAAGGGGTTGTACGCCCCCCTCACTTACCACCCTATCGTGGAATGTGTTAAATTCGCTAATATTAAAAGCTCCCAGTGAAAATTGAAGGCGTCCGACAAGCAAAGGCGCCAAGGGCCTTCCTGTCCCTCCTCGTCTCCCCTTTGGGAGCACCCCCTCTTCTCGAGTGTTTAAACACCACTCGGCAGTCAATTTCAGGGGACCCGTCGACAAAAATTGTGTTTTGATTTTGTGCAAGGGTTCATGCGTCATTGCCCACGACATGTCCTCGTTGCCTACGACTGTGATTGCAGCATCTGACTCAATAGTCAAGGGGAACCTTTTTGGACCACATCAATTTAGCTGTAACCAAATAAGACCACAGTAACTTCTTGTGAATGCATTCGAAATTTAACTGCGGCATGAACGTCCGGAATTTCCATTGATCGTGAAAGCGAATTGATTGCTGTTAGATAGGAAATTTAGATTAGCAAATTAATTCCACAGTTAGCGCTACATTGCATTTTAGTCAATTAATTTTTAGCCGCGTAATATACTCGTATTTATTAGTTTTTGATAAATATTTAAGATATCATTCGCAATGAAATGTAATCAATCGTGTTTCATAAAAAATAATTCAATGCCGCGAGTTTTCTATATTTTCTTCGTTTTTTTTTAAGAATAATTTATTCCATCTTCATTGTGCTGAATTTATTTATTATGATATATAGATATTAAATTATTTTCAATGATATTAGTATCTGTAGAAAGCTGGTTACTTGCATTATTTAATCAAATAGAATGTGTTTCTGAAAAGATTACATGAAAAAAATGTTTTTTTTAATAAAAAAATAATTGCTTTTGTTCACCTCTGTATGGATAGATTAAAAATTTCATATGATTGTTTGGAAAAATTGCATTTTTTAATGTCACTGTTGTTTCCAATGGATAAATGAAAGTAAAATAGATCTACATACACACGCTAGTGAATTCTACTTACATATTAAATAAAACAATCTCCACATATATATGTATATTTACGTACAAACTACTTGAAGTACCAACCAAGTGGAAATAGTCTCATAGCCTTTTTCTTTTCTCTGTATTATAGTATAGCAAACAATATCATCATTCACTGTTTTGAAACTTTCGCAAATCGTTCAGGATCAGGGATCTTGCACCTCAAGGACAGCTAAGCCATTCCGGATCATATTTAAATAATCATCCATCTTCGGTTAGTAAATTACTTTAGTTGTTCATTTAATTCCTCTTTTTCAGAAAATATATCCATAATTCTCTCACCCTCAATTTCCATCAATACATCGTTGCTTATTTCAGTTGAATGACTGTTAACTCATTGTCTACGGGGGACGTGGATTCCACGTCAAAATCGTTTTTGCGTATGTCCGGGGCGCGCATATCACACGCTAGACAACACTACACGTTTGATCGGCTGTAACTTTTATAACGTTTTGTTTTTTTCATCATTTTTCATCAATAATTGATATAATAGTCGTAGCAATACAAAAAAATGCTTTTCATAACTTGAAGAGATTTTGGGCAAATGTAAAACCTTTTGTTGTTGTGGATAATAAAAAATATGGCCTATCCCAGTGACCCAACGGCTAATCTTGAAATTTACACAAACATTTTATATAAATATTCAATATTCAACATTCAAAAGACCAGGTTTTATAAAAAAAATAATTCGGCTCGTTTCCAATGAGTTTCGTGACCCCTGCTATAAGATATACATATTTTTTTACATTTACCATCCAGTAAATATTTAAGTTTAAGTGGTTCAATTTTTGGCTCAATGTCTTAATTATTAAAGGAGTTATGATTTTTTATGTAAAAAATGACGTCACCCCGTAGGCATCCTCTTCCTTTAGATTTAAATAGAATTATTTGATCACTTTGACTAGATCACTAATAACTACGTCATCTTCTTTAGTTTTTCCACTACTATTTTAATACAATTGGGGGATGAGCTTATTTACTTAATAAATATTGTACTCAAAAATTAAAATATCGAATAATAGAGGTTGTATTCGGAGGAAGGAATATTGTTTTTATATTTTTTCAAATCTTAAATGGTAGATTACTTTTAATTCAATATGTTCCTACCTCTTGAAAAAATTACGAAACAAGTGTTTTCCAATAAAATTTCCAAATTATAGCCAGTGATGTTTTAAAAATATGTATTTAGGACTCTTTTAGTTTAAGGCTTTTTAAGGTTTCGCTGTGATGTATTAGATATGGTTTTGATTGGATTTGCAATCCTTATGCGCATTTAAATTTAAAATAAATATTTTTTTTAAATAATATAAAAAAGATTATTCTTTTGTATTATTTCATAATATAAATATAAATACATATGGGTATTCTGTGGATACATTTTTTACTCCTACTCTTTTCTGCATGAATAAACCTTTCAGCATGGATGGTTCGTAGGAATCTCTCGGAGCGTAATTTAAATATGATATGTGATATGTAGACAATTTGTTGTCTACTCCAGAGATAATAAAATTTCTCTATACAATAATAATAACATTAAATCATTTACGCAACATAAAAATATCGTTTGCCAAATAAAATAGATCTGTCTTAGCAATTCCACTTTCGGTTTCTCTGTGTAAATAATATAACAACCGAGATTAAACGTCTTTGAATCAAAGCGAGTTTTAATGAATATTTTTTTTTTATTATTTAATCTCCAGAGCGTCTGATCCCCCATCGCCGAGTTGAAAGAATCACTTCAGACACTCGGCCGGAATAACTTCGGGCATTTGTAAGTAATCACTCCGGGAAAACAAACATCCGCAAGATATCCAGATAGGCATCGGCGTGAGTCAACATTGCGATAAAATCATTGTGAAACATCTTCTTGGCAAACATATCGAGGGAAGAGGGTCTGCTTCAACCCCGGGTATTGTATTTCGATACTCCGTTGTTCCCCCCGGAACACCGCCGGGAGACATGGGGCGGAGGGGGGTAGATACCATCCCCCATACCTTTGCAAAAAAAAATACTATTTTTTAAACGTGGTTAAATTTTATTGTATTTATTAATAAGATGTCTTGATGAATTGCTGTCGCTTTAGAAATTCTCGAATTCCTCGCCCGTTATCCTCCGCAAAGTATTAAGAATGAAAATACCTTTCCTTTGATAGGAAAGACATGGCAATTATTCGGCTGCCATCAGTCAGTTTAGCCATAGAGTGGTTATTAAGGAGAGCTGGCTGCCGGAAACGGACTAGGGAAAATAGAAAGCGGATAGGGAGCAGAAAGAAGGGAAGCAAGGCAGCAGGTTGTTTGTACAAGTGAGTGATTTCCTGTTTGCCTTCATCTCACCCCAACATGCGGGACCTTTCCCACAGGACCCCAGCCAGACACTCCATCTCTCTCATTCTCTCTGCACAACTGCATCCTCTATTATAAATATTATCATAAAGCAATCGATTCCGATCCGCCGCCGTCGATTATCGGACTGAATTTGCATACATTATTATTTCAAATCAAATCAAGAGTTTGACGCTGTGGTCGAGAGTCGTTGATGCAGAGTGCGAAACAGTCAGCAACTTTGTTTCTAAACTCGACTCGAAAGTTTCGTCTCGTACCTGAACAAAGCTTCTTGTTTTGTTTCAGTCAAGTTGTTCTAAAGTCCGGTCTAAGTTTTATGCTGCTACTACAAGTAACGTTTGCTTTATCCATTTACCTCGTGTATTGCAATTTGTTAGGTTTAGATAATAAAATAAGTAGAAAATAAACTTTCAGACGATTTTCCCTATCTGAATTGCGGACAGAAATGCAAATTTCGTTTCTGGAGTCGTGCCAAAGTATCATTGCATCTCTCAACAAGTCGCATGGATGCCAACACCCATTTTTCCTCCATCACGTAAACGTAGAAAATTCGCGAGCCAACCTGGCGTAAATGAGATCTATAAAATTCAAATTATAATAAAAATAAAACATACCGCACAGTAATAAATATATAATAATAAAAATGAGAGGATACACATACGTTTTTATGAGTTTTATGGGTACAAAACGCGAATAGTGGATATTTAAATAGATGATAATTAGAGATACGTGATTATCGCATTTTGCGATAAATGCGACATAGAAGCGATAGAAGCGATAAATGCGATATAATTGCGAAATTTTCCATATATCGATTTTCTTGAAGAATGACTAAAGAGAATCCTCCCAGACTCTATGGTCAACTCTTGTCTATTGTCTATGATGCCACATACTTAGGTTGGTACTTGTTTTGTGATATAAAAAGTGTAGCAAAAGGAAGAATTATAGAGTTGTATGAGTCTGATACAAATACATTAAAAATTCAATGTAAATTTGTTAGGGAGATATGCGATAAATTTATTAATTTTATTGATAAATTAGAAGGATCTTCGTACCCCTTTTCCCATTTATTGTGGGATGAAATTATGGGAATAAGAAATTCTCTCGGTTATAACAGACGAACACACCAAACTAGAATTAATAGATATTCTCAAGTCGGTTTCCCGTAAAAGTTTGTTAAAACTCGAGTCACATTTAAATATAAATGAAATGAATGTGTTTTATGAAACTTTAAATCATCTGTTCAACCCGCATGTAGCTGGAAATAGATGTAATTTCCAAATTGATGAAACGATATCGCTAATAAGAAACTTACCTTTGTTTACAACATTAACAACCACTCAATGTTTAGAGTGATATTCATATTTTTTTAATAATTTTTCATGTAATATTAAAAGTGGGGTAAAAGTTGATACTCTTCAACTTTTACTTGCAACAAAGATGAAACACGAAGAATTCCTTCAATCAATTTGGGGTCCTGCAAATAGTGTTGACGCAGAACGGTTTTTTAGTACGTACAATTTAATTGTTAACGATCGACATACTGGATTAAAACAATCATCAATAGAAACATGCTCGATGATAAACTTTAATAAATTTTAATCATTATATAATTTTTTTATCGGTGTATTCTTGTATTTCTATTTAATTTCAAATGTTTTTATATCAATATATAGTATATCGTTTAAAAAATTATGTATAAATTAGACTTTTAACTTCAAATTCGTAATTAAGAAATAAACGCTAAATAGATGCTAAAATTTGTCATTTTAAACACTATTTTTTTAAAAAAATAGATGCTAAAATACGTGTCTCTAATGATAATTCAATAACATGTAATCATTATCTTATCTATTTCTCAGTATTGGCCATGAAATTTAATAAAATATTATTTACATGTATTTAAATTGATAAGACTTTTCGAGATGTACAAACATGATAAGTAACGTGTTTTAATACAAATATCAAAGTTCAATATATGTACTATTAATATAAACGTATTATCTGTCCTACATCAAATATTACAATTTATTGCAACACATTTCATAATCCATAAATGGTCATTTTTGATATTTATTCAGACATGTTTAGTCATCTGAGGAGATTCTCCTCGTTTGTGGATTAACTAGACGTTATTTAATAAGGAAATACGATTAGACAAAGATTAGACAAAGCTGAGATTATGTTCAAAGATGATTATGAAGTAGTGAAGCGATTTAATATTATTGCTTTTTTATATAAGCTAATAATACACTTTGCGTCATATCTTAGAAACGTGACCATGTACACGGTTTCCATTACGGAAGACCATGGACATGATTTTCATTGAAATATATAGTGCAGTGGTTTTCCGTTACCTTCTGATCCGCAGTATTTTTTTTATAACGAAAAACGCTACTGCCTGATTTCCAATTTATATTTTTTAAAATACATTTTTTGTGTCAGCCTCAACCCAACCCCTCTGTTGATCAGCGTCTTACTGAATTCTATGAAATGGTCACCCATCCGAGTACTATCTGCGCTCAGTAGCGATTAACTTGGCATTCAAAATTCGATTGAACTATGACGGGAATCTGAGAAAGAACGAAAGATCATAATATCTAAAATAAAAAAAATTACATCGCTCTTATTAAGAATATATTATAATAAAATATTAAATTTGACTTAACCCTTATGAAAATTTATAACAATATGATCTATGATTATGAGAGAACTATTTTTTAGTATCATTTAGGTTCTATAAGAATGAAATAATAATATATAACCAATCATAATATTTATTAATCTTCTAAATATGTAAAAAAAAATTTGAAGCCATTTCTGAAAAAAATTCTTTGAGGAAAATTCGCTCTATATATACAGTTTTTTCACGTCAAATACACCTTTTTTCAAATCAAATGCACCTTTTTACAAATCAAATGCACCTTTTTAATTTTTTGTTGTTGATAACATTAATATTCATTTATGTTATCCATTTTTCAGCGTCTGTGACGATTATTTTAAAAAAAGATTGGTCTCAGTTTCTAGTGAAATCAAATTCTCAATTGTGTTTATATTTTTTATTTTTACATTGTCCTTGCTTCCGACGGTGTTAGGCTAGGCCTCTTTTCTTTTTCTTGAAAGGTTGGATCAAATGTTCTATTATATTTACATACTTTTTATTATTTATGAAGATTTGGGGATAAGGAATGAGATTTAAATGGTGTAACAGAAGATAATGATGGGGTTCTAATTTCGATTTAATCTTTTTTCTACCTTTACTTGATGATACTTGTCTGAGAATGAGTTTTGAAAGTCAAGGATTGTGATTTGTTTCGAATAGTCAGGATGGTATTAATTTTGAAATAAAATTAAATAAAAGTATGGAAGTAGTTTTAATATAGGTAGATAAGATAACGATTCTATAGACGCAAGGGAAAATTCTCGGAAAATTATATTATTATAATAATATTTAGGTTGACTGCTCATTTAAGTATTGTATAATGTCAACATCGACATCTAAAAGACACCCGAATCATTCATATCACAAAACCAAACTATACAAACCATTTTTAAAAAAGGGATCCCAAAAATCTTAACATATGACAAATGACGCAATAATCACATGTATCCATATGGCTTGTTGTTTACTGTAATCATTTGTTTTAACTCTTCTCCATTCAACATCCGATCGAATACTTATAGAATTTCTCCTTTATTCATTGTTTGCCCAACTTAATTTCGAAATTTCAAAATTGTTGGTTAAATCTTTGCTTTGATATACAAGGCGTTCTTTTTTTTTATACATATATAATATACATCAGTGTATCATGGGGGTATCTGCGTTGTAAACATGCCCATTTTCCCCTAATAGGATTCATAAAGCGAAAGATGCCAAAATTTTCTTGTGCCAAAGTGTTTTTCCTTTGTGGGACGTGATTTCATTTTAATGTGAAACGTAACACTTGGGGGTTGTATGGGTTGCTTTATGCGGAAATAATACCCCCGACACCTCGCTTAAGTCCCACGTGAACACCGCGTAGAACCCCCACGTCTAATCCAAAACACCAATATGGCACTGCTTTGTTCCAGGTCTCCTGGAAATCCGATAGCACGAACCGACTGAAGCGGATGGTGGTGAAACGATCGGCTCTATTGCTACAGGAGACCCTGCACGAAGGCACCTTCGGAAGAGTGTATCGCGGTCATCTGAAGCGGAACGGACTGCTGAAAGAGGTCGTTGTCAAGACGGTTTCAGGTGAAATATTGGCGCAATTAAAATTATTATTAATACTTCACGATTCGCCGATTTTAAAATGAAATCGTTTAAAAGCAAAAATGCGAATTTTACCCTTTGTACGTTCATATTGCATTATTGCCGGATCGCTGGTCAAATAGTCATTCCATTATCATTTTCGTTCCAAATCGCTGATCCTAATTAACAATATTTGAATATAAATTTAATTAATTAATGCAATTTTCAGACGCTGCCTCCAAGATACAAGTCTCGCTGCTGGTTTCGGAAGGATCGCTGTTCACGGGGTTGTCGCACGATAATGTCGTGGCACCCCTGGCTGTTTGCTTACCCTCAGGAGCTTGCCGACCCCTGATAGCCTATCCCTATTGTACCAACGGAAACCTGAAAAAGTAATGCATCCCCGCAATTTTATTGTGCCGAACAAATAACTCCGATAAATATATATATAAATCTCAGCGCAAAAATAAACTTTTCCATGGCTTCAATCCAATTTTTTTCTCATCAATGAAGAAACTTTCGCCGTATATCTATTGACATTTCATAGCAAATTTTTTTACGAAACTTTCCTCGGCGAATGATGTTATATTAGCATTTTCCTAGTTTGATAAATAAAGTTTTGCTCAGCAATTCTATGGTGGAATAGCCCCATAAAAATAAATATTAGTCACCCCTCCCTACTATGTGTCACGCTGCAATCGTCTTTCAAATTGTATCCATTTCCCTCATGACTCATGATTTTATTCAATAGATTTTTAACCGAAAGAAGATATGGATCAGCAGGGACAAGCGGAGCCACACATCTGGTGAATATGGCCGTTGATGCTGCACGAGGTATAGTCTATCTACACACCAGACAATTAATCCACAGAGACATTGCCGCTAGAAATTTTGTGTAAGCATCTTGAATGTGATTAAATTTCAATTTGAAAATGATTAAATTTTGATGTAATCACAGTGTCGATGAGAATCTTCGTCTGAAAATCACGGATAATGCTCTGTCGCGGGATCTTTTCCCAGAAGATTATCACTGCCTGTGCGATAATGATAATCGTCCAATCAAATGGATGGCAATAGAGACTCTGCAACACGGACATTTTACTACAGCATCGGACGTCGTGAGTATTTTTATTAATATAAGGTAAAGCGAAAAGAAATTAATATGTTTTATAATTTAGGTAAGACTATTTGCGATATTTATGACGATGTTTTATGATAACGACTACCTTATGCGTTTACTTTTTATGTAATTTTATAGATAAAACTTCTAAGAATCATATCTCTTTTTAAAAAATACTGTATTTACCTGAATCAGGGCGATATCAATGCGGTAAGGTGGAATTTTACGGTAGCGAAATTTAAGGTCCATATTTTTTTTTACTAAAAAGTGTTTGTTTATATGTTTTAAATATACGTAAGAGGCCTTCAAACCCTGAGGCGGGTCTTTGCCACCTGGAGGACAATACGCAGTCTCCACGATTAACACGTTCATCCGAATCCTGATGCCAAGATAGTGACGATCGTCTTCCAAGATATCTAGGCTCTTCAAATACGGGTCAGGTCGCCAGCCATGAGCCCGGGAGCCGAGCTGTCAACACGCAAATTGTAACAATAATAATCAGACGAGAATAAGATCAATTCGTATTTAATTTACGGTCTGATCGGGTGCTACGGGCACCTCCTGTAGCATACACGTCACTGAATTGGCCTGGATAGCGGCCTGGCTCTTTACAGCTCCGTAAAATATACAAAACAATGATTGTGCCAACCGCCATCGCCGCCATGTCTAATACCATCACCCGACAATACTAGACTCTAATATTTTTTATTAATTTAAAATATCTGGTTTTTCATTCGAGTATACTAACTACCTAGCACATAAATCAGAGGTAGAATTAATTTTGGCAACACAATCAAATAATTATAGATAGACCTTTAGTATCCTTGACTATCCTTGACTGTCCAAAATTATAAAAGCCTGCTCCTTTAACCGTTTAGACGCCACGGTGTGCAGGCACGCGAAACAGACTAACCAACAGCGCCACGGCAAACGCTACTACGAATTTATTTATGAATAAATATATTTGTAAATGAAAATTAATGCAGAGACATCTTTTGAAGGCAATGTGATTGTTAGAATGTCAATATGTTTAGCTGTTTCATTTTATTTGAAGTTTATACGGCGTACAGTAAAAATCCATATAATTGGCTTGGTGAGTATAGGGTTAATAAATTGTTCCACAATTGTTGAATAACGAATCATCGGTTCACCTTTTTTATTTCATTTTTACCAAACCGTCGACCCTTCACATTTTTCTGGCTTACATAATTTAGGCTGCTAAAAACTGCTTATAACAAAAAAATTATTTTTTGTTTTTAAATTATGTACAGCATTGCGTTTCATCGTATAAAATTTAAAAAAAAGACATATAAAATTCTTGTTGAAAATCCTTATGACCAGAAACAGAAGGGTAATAATATTATTTCGTCAAGAGATTTATAAAAAAAAATACTGATATTTTATATGTGACGAATTCCTTAGGAAACATTTCTTAGCCATGATCTTTAAGATTTATTCCGTGAAGATGAAGTAACCGAAGACGACTAGTAGAAATGCTTTGCAATCCCGAGTTATTAGGGAAAATAGTCCCAAATAGACCCCATCGGTATTGCTAGGTTAAAGTAGTTATCGATTTGCCTATAAAATGAGAAAATATCGGGCTAAATATTCATAAACCAAATTCATAAGCAAATAAATAAATTACTAAAATTTTAATTATTGATTTTCCAACAAAAATAACCTATCTTCATTTTTCTTCAATAGAATCATAATTTTACTGATAATGGTAGCGACTTTGAACCAGCTATAAAGAAAAGAAAAACTTTGCTGTGGAAAACAACAGGGAAAATTCGAAATAAAATAATTCTGTTTTGCTCTTATTTTACTTTAATTCCTTTGATTACTTTAATAAAATAATTAAATATGATTCTACAATGATAATAATATTTAGTTATTGTATTCCTTGAACATCTTGATTTTTTTATCGTTTTTTGTATCTCTTGTTTTTTAATGGAACATAAATTATCGCGTAAATAGAGGGATACTATTACCGCCCATATACTATTTCTAGAACATTTTTCATTTTTTAATTGCCCAAATACTTTTAATTAATAAATAGGATTTTTTTTTTAAATGTCCAAAATCAGAATTAAAAAATCTTCAAAAAAAACACCATTTTTAATACCCAATAACGATTTTTATGAATGAAAGTGGCAATCACATATACAGTAAACCCCCCTATAAGGTCCAGATAGGTTCCACGTTATAGGGGGGTAACTTTATTTTTTGATTTGAAGGAGATCAGTGCATCAAACATTTTAATTTTTCTTTTTTTTTTTACATTTTCACTTGTTTACCAGGCAGGGAAGATCAACTCGATATTTTATTAGTTAATTTTATAAAATTATAAAATATTTAAAAAATTATTTTCATGATTGAAAGTACTTATCAAATAACATTAACTAACATTCACATTGAAGTAGTTTTGAAAGTATTATCATGAACAAGACTTCCAAACAGGAAAGATAACAGCGGAGAAGAGATGTCAAGTGTCAGGAAAATATATTAATATTATCGTTGTTCTTGTTTATTTTATACTATACTCTTTAAAATAAAATTATATTTATATGATATTCAAAATTATATAATATTCAAATTCTATTTAGCGTTTTAAAACATGTACGTTATAAGGGAAAAAACTGCCGCAAACGTTATAGGAATGTACGTTATAGGGGGGTTTACTGTATCTGATTTATTAGAAGATTTAAAGCACTCGATGACAGGTTTTCATACATGCAAACCATGAGGAAAATTTCACAATTTTCTTAGCCAAATTTGATGTGAATGAAAGCCATGTTCGAAGAGAAAGAAATAATGAAAATAAATATAAAAAAACGTCATATTATTATTAATTAATTAAATATTTATACCTGTGTGTCATTTATATTATATTTGGCCCAACAAATGATGTAAGTTGGACCCACCTGTTCTATGCTATAAAACAGAAAATATATGTGTTTGTATGTCACAAGAACTGCTCCCGAACAGTAGCGCAATTGCACTACATTACATATCATTTTAATTGCAATTTCTAGGCCACGTTTCAAATAATAAATGTTCTTTTATTTTATTAGATTATTTTTTAACGAGAAAACTACAACATTCTAAAATGACATTTCTTTTCGCCTCGTCCTAGTTATTGTATAATTTTATTATTATTATTAATTAATTTTATAATATTCAGTGGTCTTTCGGAGTGTTGCTATGGGAAATTGCGACGCTAGCACAGCAGCCGTATTCAGAAGTGGATCCGTTCGAAGTGACTGCTTTTCTACGCGACGGATATCGCCTTACACAACCATTAAACTGTCCCGATGAATTGTAAGACAAATGATTAATTATGAGACTAATCGATGCGATAGTTATGCGGATAATTTTCAGATTCACAGTGATGACCTGCTGCTGGCTGTCCACGCCAGAATCGAGGCCGTCGATCGTGCAGCTGCTGGCGTTTCTTCAAGAATTCCAAGCCACGCTTTCGCAATACATTTAAAATTACATTATTCGAATTGACGAGGACCAATATTTCTCTTTTCGTGAATCTATCACCATGTCTCTGTGTACTTTTCTCTATTTAAAAAATAATCTCATATACCTTTCGATGTTCGTCTGTTCTATGTCTATCATAATATTAACATAAATAAAGTCTGATATATAATATTATATTAATAAACACCAAGTTGTGGATATGTAGTGATATTCGTTCGTAAATGGCATTAAATGTATTTATTTTAGTTATGCATGAGAATATCAGGGTGTGTGTATGTTATCATTGATTATTACTCATTATGATGTGCAGAGTAAATTGATTTATTTTATTTTGCCAGAATTAAATGTTGTTACATTAAACGTCATATTTATATATTTATACTTTTATAAAAATACATGTTTATTATTAAAATAATGATAAATAAAAATCATGAATGTGTTATTTAATTAATATGGAATTAGTGTAATTATTTTATTCAGAAAAATAAATAAATGAATAATATACAACAGACTTTTTTAATTATAATTCAATGAGAGATCTAGGCTTGAAGAAACCGAATTTTGGATAAGCATATCTAACGATATTTATTTTTAATAATATTCATTGTAGGAAATAAAACACAAATATGCCGTATACTATTTGTTGAATAACTAAAGCAACTGATGAAATTCCTAATTTAAAAATGAATAATAAGTGAACATATTTTCACATTTTTGATCACTGAAATATTTATTAAGATTATTTTTGCTCTAAACGATATACAGTCGGATATTTTAATAGTTTAATTATATTTTTACCTATATATACTTAAATTAGAAAAATAAAAAGTATTTATGAACATATCTCTCTCATATATCAATATTACCAGATAATCAATGAAATATTGCCAGAAATAGCGATATATAATGTCGCCGCTTTTAGTAATATTATAAAGAAGTATTTTTAACGTTCATTATGACACACCTGTTGGATTTAATTGATATTTATTTCATTATTTTAACTATGTATATACTGCCATCTATTAATAATAATAAATTGTTTTAATTTTTATTCATAGATGTCGGTAGTTTTTATTTATAAATTATTATAATTTATAGATGTCACTATTTTATTATTTTCATTGATTATGTTATATTAAAATAATTATCGGTGCAATATTTCTAGATATATGCATTGTATGAGTAATATCTTGTCTAACAGCATTCCGCCATGATTTTTTTTTATGTTATTTATTATAATTTTTTGTGCAAATATTTGCAGCGTCCATGTTGCTAGATCCCATCGCCTTTTTTTGCTTTTTGGGTTCGAAACCTCTGCGCTAAGTGAATTAACTCACAATTCGTATGCAATCGGATCATTGCGTCCCTCTCATTGTAGCGTCGGCGCCCAGTTGCTAGAGCGGGACGCAAATCAGGCAACTTTCCCTTTTGTAACAGATACGCGGCATTCTGCAGGTAAGCTCACATCAAATAATACAAATTTTATACCTGACCAAAATGAAAAGGAAAGTATGAAGATTGCGATATCATCGGGTACCACCGTATTGCATCACGCTCTATTCTATAATAACGTAGAAGTGTGTGAATTTCTATGCATTCCGTTTAAGATTTCGCCCAGGAGTCTCAGTTCTGGGTCATCATAACTGAATAATACAAAATAAAATCCCCAGATATTTCTGCATGATATATTTCTGCGCCCGCATTATATTTGCTAAATATTTTCATACCGGTGAAAGTATTATAAATAAAAATTGTTCATATCAGGACTTTAGCCATTCTCTCAGCTAAAATTATGTATGTTATATGGGTTGATCCCAGCGAGGATGATCCGAGCAGTCGACATCAGTCACGATCATGATTCAATTTCTGATTGTACAATCCTGGCTCGTACACGATTGCTCCACATTTTGTACACAAAAATTGTTGAAATCGTTCGTCAATTACCAGTTGAAAAATCACCAGTAACATTAGGGTTATCGTGAATGTGCTATTAGTGTGTAAATACAGTAGATCTGAATTAACCTTTACAGACAGGGACACCTTTCATTTCAGAAACAAATTTCATG
>JAGXCT010032046.1:0-38034 GCA_022495035.1 Philopotamus ludificatus | reverse complement strand
TTTCACGAGAAAGCGTGGCGGGCCGCACAAAAGAGCCTCGCGGGCCGCATGCGGGTTGCTCACCCCTGATTTAGAGGAAGTTTTATAATTGATTGACTGTATAAAACCGTGATATTGCAGATGTTTATCTAAATTGTACATGTATTGTCCCAATTAAACGGAATCGTAACGGTAGTATATTACTATTAATTCCTCTATTTGGTTTCGTTTTTTTAGAATTTGGTTTAAATAACCAGTGGTCCCGATAAACCGACACACAGCTGTCAAAACCATAATTTTTGTAGCAAATAATATTTGTATTCAAAAAGGGGCCAATAATAGATAACATATTCAAGTTTAATTATGAGACATTTTTAATGTTAGTTTATTTTATTTGGTAATATCGGGTTGCAAAGTTTACCAATACATTAAAATGCGACGAAACATTATCATAGTATCAAATATAATTGAGTATATCTTTACATTTTTTGATTTTGGAAATATAATTGTTGTTGCAAATATTGTGCATTATGGTTTATTTTAGATAAAAAATAATTTAATTCATAATGATGTTTCAATGACCAAAATCATAGGAAGCATAATAATTGTGCACCTAACAATGGAGAGTAATCATTAGCAAAACATTACAATTATTAAATGATATATAAATTAATGATGCATTTTATTATGTAACAAATGTTATATTTTTACAAAAAAATAAAATAATCGCAATAATATTCGTCTATTTTTACATAGAAAAACATAGAAGTGAAATTAGAATGAGGGGCTTAAGTTGTCACAAATTAAGATTTAAAAGTATTTGTCAAGAATGTGTTAGGCGATACATTTATAGAAGATTTAAAATCTATATAATTTTACAGCGTCGTCTAATATAATTTGCTAAATTAAATGAATGTAACGTAAATCACAACAAAACTGGAGTTACGGATAAAAAGTAGGAACGAATTAAAAAAATATTATAATAACAATAAATTAAGATGCCACTTAGATTTTTACAAAAATCTATAAATTTAGTAAAAATGTAATTCATTTTATGTAAAAAATATAAATTATAACATCTTATTTATATTTCACTTAAAAAACTTAAATATTTAACAATACAACCACGTTACAATTATTTATTTAAATTTTAAATTTCCTGAACTATTATCAACGAAATCGTTTCTTCAACTGAATAATTATTCCCTATATGATTTCGGTTCTTTAGGATTTCGCCCAAATAACCGGCGTCTTAATTAAAAGTATTCTACTGTGTTTATTAATATATTTTTAATGCTAATATTCTTTTATTTGCATCTAATTTTCATGATCTATCGAACATTAATATAAAAATTATCTTATTTAAAATTACAGCATTAATTAGGAATTTTTATTCATTAAAATATATATATACAGTCAACCTTTCTATAGCGTTCAGATTGGGGCTACGCTATAGAAAAAACGCTATAAAAAGTTAGTCACCCATACAAAATTTGTGATTAGGTTTTTTTAAATGTATTTTGTGATTTGATGGTATTCTAATTGTATTTTGCGATCTGATGCTTATAGGCACGAGGGGGTATTGACCTAGCATATTCCTTCC
This sequence comes from Philopotamus ludificatus, assembly GCA_022495035.1. Classification (NCBI taxonomy): domain Eukaryota; kingdom Metazoa; phylum Arthropoda; class Insecta; order Trichoptera; family Philopotamidae; genus Philopotamus; species Philopotamus ludificatus. The sequence goes on along the minus strand of JAGXCT010032046.1, from coordinate 36,452 downwards.
AGTTTTTTTATTCGCAACAGATGTGCCAGGGGAGTTCAAAGAGACATTTTTCTTAGTTATTCTTTTTAAATGCTTTAGCATATGATGAATAAATAATAAAAAGGTAAATATAAGTTATGAAACCTTTATGGAAATATGTTTTATTTAGGAAACATATTAATTTAAAATAAAAATATTTTGAAAATATTTTAAAACTGGGCAATTATGCATTTAATTACTGTCAGTGTCATCTAATGTCACATTCCATCAAGACTTTTTTAATACCAGTTGCTCAATTTTTAAAAAAGTTTTTATAAAAAAATAGAATGATTGAAAATCTCTTTAACACATAAATACCTAATGCCTTAAATATCGTATGTATCAATTTACTTGATCATAATTTGTTCCGCGACTATACAAGTAGAAAAATATTTTCCAACTGTATTGTGATGAATATCCTTGGAACGGTTTTAGACGGCGATTCACCAAAAATAACAGAACACGCCTAGTGAGGTAAAGGGGCAAACAGCCGTATATATTTAAAATGCACATTAATAATATATTTACGAAAATTTTAATTTAACCTTGAAAATATTGCGTTTTGTAAAATGAACGCTATAGAAGGGAACGCTATACAAAAAAACGGCCCCAAACGCTATACAAAAAATCGGAATACACCTTGGTCTAATGTATTTTGCTTTCTTGGTGTATTTAAATTTGGTAAGTTAAATTAATAAACTTAATTAATAAGTTAAGGCATAATACAACTACAGTTGTAACGTTGTACAGTAACGAACGAACTAGATATATTTTAAAAAAGATAATGTTTTATTACTAAAGAATTTAACACAATGTATTCAAATTGTTTTTGGTAAAAATTACAAAAAAATACTCTTCACTAATAACTCTTTATAATTTGTATCACTTCTAGATATACCAAAATAAAGCGTATTTTAGGGAGACCTAATGAGTATATGTAAATGTGAGAGGCTCATTTAAATGATAAAATATCGAACCCTTATGTGGGTATGTGATGCTTTGATTTTTTTCCGGTTAACCATTGTTAAATAGTGAAATAAAATAAGGACGATGGATTGTTCACTATTCGCTGCAAAGAGTAATTGTGACATAGAAGGGCATTAAAAAATAAACACAAAGGCTTGGCGACACGAAAATAAAATAATTAAACTTAGGCATTTGTGAGTTCAGTCATTCTAAGGTTAAATGTCTTTAAAAAATAATTAGACTCATAACGATCACGGAAGCGTTTTATTTTGTGTCATTTTTATGATTCTCATTAAATAATAATTATATCGATTTTACTATCGCTCATTGTTTATTTTTTCCTCACTTGTGTTGTTGGTTCAATAAACACAATGAAAATAATAATAGTCGTCTATATATTTTATTGCATAAAAAAAATTGCTTCAACATCAGAGAAGATTGATAATAAAAATTTTGTAAGGATCAGTATAATTATTGAAGACATATTGTTTACATTCAATACAAATTGTTAATTATTTCAGGGGCCATATGATATTTGTATTGAACATTTTGAGTTATGCAAAGGTTCAAAAAAGACTAATATTCAAAGTATGTATTTAAAACTATCTTATGACAAATTTGGCAGAGTCACTTTTGCCATTAATTCAACGACATACATAGAAAGTGGACCATTGCAGGTATTGATTATTGATTATAATTAATTATAATTATGTACGTGTAAGTATTTCGTATTGTTGTTAAAGCAAAAGACAAAATTATTGAAATGGAATGGAAACAAATTTGTAAACATTCTTACATATGCGAGCGACAATGTTTGCGAAAATCAATACACTCGAAAAGCATTGTTTGAAAAATTTCTGCATTTCGAAACCACCGATGAATCTTGTATAGTAAAAAAGGTGAGTAAATAGTTCTGTTAATTTAAAATTTAAACATTGAGTTTTATTTTTTATTTTTAGGGGAATCGATATATCAATAACTTTAATCCAAAAATAGTTGCTCAATCTTTGATGGGCGACAGATTTTTCTATGGAAAATTCAAAGTTCTGGGAAGTTTGTATACGCCGACAGCCAATTTGCTTTGTTATACCACAATTGTTAAATTAGCAAAATTAAACCAGTGCAATATTGGCCATAACAGAACTGTTGATGTTTTTGAGATTTTATTTAAAAAGCACTAATAGTTAATTTTATTACATAGTACTAGCATAAATATTAGGGGAACCAAACTTAATTCATTTTTAAACATAAAAAATATTTATTAAATATATTTTTACAATTCTTTTAAATGTATAATCTCCATCGTTATCTATGACTGTTTGCCATCTTTCATGCAACTTTTCCATTCCTCTTCTATAAAAACTTTCAGGTTTTGAGTTAAAATATATATTTAAGTCATTCTCGACATCTTGCAAATTTTTAATTTGTTTGTCCCTTAGCGAGTTTTCCATCGATTTAAATAGATAGAGATCAGATGGAGCAAGATCTGACGAGTATGGAGGATGCTTCAAGACTTCAAAATTTAAATCCATATTTTTTTTTCGGGTCATTTTTGCACTGTGAGGGCGTGCGTTGTCGTGCAACAGAATTACTCCTTTTCTATTGACCAAACTTGGACGTTTCGTTATCAATTTTTAATTCAATCTTTTGAGTTGTTGACATTTTGCTCTGCATTTACCGTATTTCCTGGTCTCAACATTTTGTAATAGATAATTTCTCAAATATCCCACCAGACACACAAAAGCACCATGCGAAGGGTAAGACCAGCCCGCACGTACTCACTCGAATCTCCTTGTTCATTTCGGAGAGCTCATGAGGAATCCAAACACCAAACATTATGTTTGCCGATTTTTTAAGTGATATTGCACTATTGAACATGGAGCATGCAGTTTTTGGGACAATTCCTCAATACTTAGACGAGCATCGGCTTCCACTGTGGCATTACGCATATCGTCCTCAAATTTTTGTGGACGCCCTGATCTCGAAGCATCTGTGAGACTTCTATCACTGGATTTAAATTTTCGAAATCAAAACTAACATCGGTTTGTTGTTATTACTGTTCCATAAATTTCACAAATTGATTTGGTCGTTTTGGTCGTTTTGGTCGCACTCCAGTCTTGATCGTAAAAAAATAGCATTCAATGCCGTATATGCTGTTCGATTGCTTCTGGTTTGCTCATTTGGTACAAAAAAAGCCAAAGAACAGTACACCTATCCCCCGATTTACACGGTAGATAGGTTCCTGAGAAAAACGTGTAAATCGAAATTGTATATTTTTCAATGTAAAACCGTGTAACCGAAAAGTACACAAAAAAAACGCATAATTTGGTTGTTTTTTTAACATTTCATGGCCTCATGCTGTAGATCTTAGTGGATGACCCGGTGGATTGTCAATTAATAAAGAACTTGAAAAGTCTCTTCATATAAATATTTTTTGGCATCTGGGTTAAAAACTTCGCTGTAGCTGGCGCTAAAGTCAAGGATGAACGCCGAATGGCGGGAAGAGACATACCTACAGTGGAATGTATACAACAAATGCATAAAACGAGTACAAACGTGTAAAACGAGTATCGTGTAAATCGAAGGATAGGTGTATATATATAATAACATTTAAATGAATTAAAAACATACTATGTTTATTCATACAATATCCGTTTTCAATGGAGTTTTATTTTTTAGAAAAATAAGGAAAACAATATGGTTTCAGATATGTAATTGATTTTAAAATGATCGGTTTTAATTAAAAATAGAGTACATCCAAGCCTCGTATAACACGGTTTTATTCAACACATGCTGATGATTGTGTAATATTTTTGTATAACACGGTATCAGAAAAAATAACAATAATTAAAAATAAATTAACATGCTTGATTTGTACGGCCATGGATCGCGCCATGACAAATACTGAACATGTCAATTTCGTTACATTTATCAGTTGAATTTTTTGCTAGTAGAGGATGGTTTGAAAATTTAAAGAAGCGATTACATAATATAAAAACTCTAGGAGAAATTGCGTCGGCTGATATAGAATCTGCAAAAAAATATATTCCAAAAATCACCGAAATTATAAAAAATAAAAGATCACACTAGACCAGATAATCAATGCGGACAAAACGGGATTGTACTGGAAAAGGATGCCTCATCCAATCTAGATATCAAAAAGCGAAAAACGTTAGAAGAGATTTAAGGTTGCGAAAGAAAGAATATCTTTACGCTTATTTTATTATTCTGGAGAATTCATAACGAAGCTATTGTTTATTAATTGGTTTTTAAACCGCCGAGCACTAGAAGGTTATGACAAAATGAATTTAACTGTTTATTGGAGAACCAAAAAAATGGCTTGGACCACAAGTATTGTTTTTAAGGAGTGCTTTTACAAATGTTTTATACTTGATGCCGAAGCTTATATGAGGAAAAAGTTAAAATATTATTGATACTGGACAATGCACCGGGACATCCAAATTAAAAAAAACTAATTGTTGAAATATTATTTTTACAACACTACGTCTTTAATCCAGCCTTTGGACCAAGGAATAATTTCAACATTTATAGTGATTATTCGTGTAACAATCGAAAAAATATTAAATGACACAATCTTGGAATAATTTTATATTTGAAATTGTGTCGATATTGTTTCTGGATCTGTTAATGAAATAAATAAATCGCCTTTAAATTCTTGCTGGAAAAAGATTTATATGCTAAAAGCAGACAATCGAATATTACAGAATTTTTAAAGGTTAAACCCAAAAATAATTCAGAATCCTCTGGTGATGAAAACTCACAACCAATCTCGAAAAAGAGTCGAACTATTTTTATTGTAAGTGATAGCGATGATGAATAAATGATCTATTATATGTTAATGTTTTTTTTAATAAATACGTAAATATATATTGTTTCGATTATTTATTTAAAAAATAAATAATATTAACTAACTTTGATATTTTTTTGAACGCAAACCCTAATTTTGAATGAACTTCAAACCTCGTATAACACGGATTAGTATTACACGGCGTTTTTGTGGAACCATATGACCGTGTTATACGAGGCCTTGGTGTACACTGTTTTACATTCATATTTATTTGTATATTTGATATTACTATTGATTTGAAATTAATACTGATTCAACGTATACACAAAAACATTTAAATTAATGCCATCATACGTTGTGTTACAATGTTATTTAAAGAAAGTTTTGGGTTTTGATTTTTCACAAATTATCGTATAGATCTATCCCTCGATTTACGCGGTAGATACGTTCCAGGAGAAAACGCGTAAATCGAGACTTCGAGCTCATACAAAAACGGAAGATAGGTTCCAGAAAATAAAAATCCGCGTAAATTGAGACTTTAAGTTCATATAAAGTAGGGGGATAGGTTCCAGAAAACCGCGTAAAACGAGTACATTGTATATATACACATATCTGCATAAGAAAAGAGAATTTTATTAAGAAATAGATTTAATATCTCGACATAAATTTAAACATGTTAAAAGCATAATTATATAATTGTAATTTTATTATTCCGCCTCCTCACTGCTATATTATAATTCAACCATTTTTTTTCTTTTTGGTAGGCTCGAAATCACTACTATCATCGGATTCAAATCCAGCAGCAGGCTCTTCTTCTCGTCTTATTAAATAGTCTAACTAATTTTTGTGTTTTTTTTTTCTTAAGTCTATGTAAATTTCACTGTATTGAGCACACAGGCTTTTAAGGTATCGCTAAAAATTTAACAGCACGTTCAATAATGGGATCAGTGGCAAAAACCTTATTTTCTAAATTGTTGGCCAATTGTGAAATTTCAGAAATATCGTTAGACGTAAATTTATTTGGTTTATTATCATTATCACTATCATCGCTACTTTCAACATTTGCTTTTTCGTTGCTCGACACCATATAAATCAATTGTACTTCGTCTATTTCCTGATCAATAAACAATTCATCGATGTCACTGAATTCTGAATTCTCCAACCCTTGTCCCAATGCTCTTGTTATATTTGAAATGTTGTAAAATGTTTCATTTCTTGCTGGAATTACATAATTACGTTCAACTACTTCTGGTCATACTGCTCTCCAACAAGCATTTAATGTTGACTTTTTAATTTCTTTAATTGGTAATTCTATATAATTCACACAATTTAAGATCGTGAAATTTTTCAGACGTCTGGTTATCAGGAGTGGGGGTAATCTAAACCTACGCGTTTGTGTGACACGTGCCACAAAATATGCATGATTTTTTAAAAAAATGTATTTTTTTTTGAACGCGTAAAAGTGAAACCGCGTAAAAGTGAAACCGCGTAAAAGTGAAACCGCGTAAATCGAGGGATAGGTGTATTCAAAACGCAATGATACAATTAATAATCTATTAATATTTATTTTTAGAAACCTAGTTACAGTAACAGATGTTTTGCAATATGTTTTTTTTAATGATAACAAAATACTTTTATTCTTAATGATATTTTAATAATAAAGGCATACTATTTTTGCACTTAACGATGAAGAGTGGTCATTAGCAAATAGTGTAATTACATAAAATTTGGGAGGCATTTTATTACATAACAAATGTTAGTTAGTTCTATACACAAAATGAAAATATTCGCAATCATATTATTGTATTTTTTCATAGAAAAAATACCCTCGTCGTCAGCTCAAGTGAATAGTGATACTTACGTGAGTATAAATGATGTAATATAAACTATTTTATTTAATTAAAAATTGTTAATACAATTTAGGGTCCGTATGATATTTGTGTTGAATTATTAGAATTATGCAAAGGAAGAAGAAAATTAAATATGGCCGCCATAAACTTAACATTGTTTTATGATAAATTTAGTAGAGTTAGTATTGATCTGAACGTGACTATTTATAAGGAAGTTGGTCCTTTACAGGTAAATATTCTATTCAATTACAGTTGATTTTGTTTTTTACAATGTGTTAATGTCATATAGCAAAGTATGAAATTAATGAAATGGGATGGAAAGAGATTTACACGTTTGTTCAAAGGTCCGGCTATAAATGTTTGCAAAAATCATTACTTCGATAATCCTACATACAAATTTTTGTTAAAATTCGCCACCACTGACGCGACTTGTAAAGTTAAAGCTGTACGTGAATACAAGAGTATTATATACTTTTATGGAAAACACTAAGCTATTTTTTATTTATTTCAGGGAGAGACGGTTACTAAAAATATTAATCTAAAGGAATATGCCAATCTCTTGATCGGCGATAGATTTTTCTATGGAAGGTTTAAAATCCACGCCGATTTTTTTACGCCGTCGTCTAATATATTGTGCTACCATGGTATTTTTAAATTTGCTAAATTAAATACATGCAACATAAGTCGCAATACAACCACAGTAACGTACAAGACTGTGTAAACTTATTAAAAAAAAATGTTTTATTACTAAATATTATGTCAGAATAACTTAGCACAATGTCTTTAAACTATTTTATGTAAAGTTCATTAATAAATTTCTGGTTAATAATAAAAAAAAGTACAAAAAAATACAATGCATAAGTATATAGAACACGTATTAATTAATTATAATACCTAAAAATAATGCACATAGTTGTCTAGCTTTTGTATTTGTAGAATTGCATCAGCACAGGGCGGATGCTGGGCTACCCTTATTGCCTACCTACAGAAAATAACGTAGTAATCAACTGATCTGAACATTTTTATATTTTTAATACAATAGTCAGCCCTTTTATAGTGGTTACTCTAAATCGCTCTTTTCCACCGTAGTATCAAATTCAATTAAGTATATCTCTATAATTTTCTAATGCACATTAATGTTACTTATACCAAAATAAAACGCATCTATCTATTTTAAAAATTATATAATATGTAAATAGTTTGTAAATTATGTAAATTAGTTTGTAAATTATGTAAATTATAAAAAAATAAATTGATTGCATACGCTATCAACTATTGTATTAAACAACTGACTAAATTCTGCCTTTTCTTCAAAAACTGAATCATTACTTAGCAGTCTGTGGTCATCATTTTTTTCAGATACATAAGAATCCCATATTTTCTCCATTATTTTCTTGCTCATTTCTGAGTAGTCGCAAAACATTGGTAATATTTTTACAACAATACAATATATCTAATGTTTTAGATTGTAGAATATTGTATAATACATCAGTAATTCCGAAAAGCTAGAAAATATGTGTAAAAGTTTTCTTATTTGAGAATCTTGCACTTACATTTACAAAAATATGGGGTAGAGTGATGATGATACCTTTAAAATTTAATGACACTTTCTATTCATAAATATCCAATACATGCATTTTTCTGAACAGTGTTAGATAAGAAAGTTATTTAATCACAGTATGTTATAACAGTATAGACTTTCTCAACATATATTTAATAATGAAGGACTATAAATGCAGATTTTTAACATTATGTATATTAATTAATTTTATATTATCAATTAAATCATTCGATACATAGATTGTTTGCGTTTAGTGAAGATATTTGTTATATTTCTATTAATTTGCATTTAATGCTAATTTAACATATACCCAATGACATTAATAAAAATAGAAATTATAAATGAAATTATTGTAATCATACAATGTTTATTCTTGTAATAAAGTATTGGGTTATTTGGCTCTAACTTTTCTCTAATTTTTATTTAAATCTTCTTTGTATTATTTGAGATTATTTAAATCGATATATAAATTAATGAAATATCGCACTAGTGCAACGAGACAATTAATAGTATAATAATTATATTTAGAAATTTAATTACAGCTGGAAATATTTTATAACGTGGTATTTTTATTTTAGATAATTATAGATAAAAAACAACAATTTTATTCTTAATGATAGATATTTCAACAATAAAAATCATGAATGCATATTATTTTTGCACTAAATAATGGAGGGTGATCATTAGCAAAAAAAGTTTAAGTATAAATTGATATATATTTTGAAAAGCATTTCATTACATAACAAATGTCAGTTATATCTACAAAATGAAAATATTCGCAATTATATTATTGTATTTTTTTATAGAAAAAATACCCTCGTCGTCAGCTCAAGTGAATAGTGATACTTACGTGAGTATAAATTATTTAAAATAAATGATTTCATTCAATTAAAAATAATTAATTTAATTTTAGGGTCCGTATGATGTTTGCGTTGAATTTTTAGAATTATGCAAAGGTAAAAGAAAAGTGAATGTGGCCGCTTCATATATACAATTGTTTTATGATAAATTTGGTAGAGTTAGTATTGATTTGAACGTGACTGTTTATAAGGATGTTGGTCCTTTACAGGTAAATATACTATTTAATTATAGTTGACTTTGTTTATACAATGTGTTAATGTTATACAGCAAAGTATGAAATTAATGAAATGGGATGGAAAGAGATTTGTACGCTTGATCAAATCTACCACTAAAAACACTTGCAAAAATGAATACTCCAGTAATGTAACATACAAACTTATTTTCAAATTCGCCACCACTGACGAGACTTGTAAAGTAAAATCTGTACGTGAATAAAAATTTTTTTTTAATTCTATTGATAATACTAAGCTTTTTGTATACATATTTCAGGGAGTGACGGTTACTAAAAAAATTGATTTCAAGGAATATAGCAGTAACTTGATCGGCGATAGATTTTTCTACGGAAGATATAAAATTTATGCAGATTTTTATACACCGTCGTCTAATATATTTTGCTATCATGGTATTCTTGAATTTGCTAAGTTAAATAAATGTAAGATAAATCACAATACGACTATAGTTGAGCTCAAATCCGTGTAAAATAAATATTATACGGGTTTTTCATTCCAAATACGGCTTTTGCATTTCAAATTAAACCTTTTCCTTATTTTTTTTTTGCTAAATTAAATAAATGGAACATCAGTCGCAATACAATTATAAGTGCAAAAATAATGCACTTAGTTGTCTTGCTTTTGTATTTGTAGAATTGCAATTGAATAAATTCAGAAAAGTCGTAAAATGCATTGAAAATCTATTATCAGGCTATAGCAAAGTAAGAATGCAATTGTGATTCTTTCATTATTGACGAGAAGATACAATAATAAAACTGTGATTTATTTAGGCGCGTATCTGGCTTCACACGAATACGCGTGAGCGCGAAAATTGAAACGCTTCTGCTTGACGCGTATTCGTGTCAACGTAGCAGAAGCGGTTAATAAAACAAGTACAAAACAATACTATGTAATGCTAAGTATACATAGGACACATAATTACAATTAGACCTGTGGCTGTTCTGTCCGGACCTGCCAAGTTGTTTGAGATGATTCTGCACAAATATATATTTAACCACATTGAATGTAGAATTATCGATGAGCAACATGGATTTCGGCCTGACGCTCAACAGTCATTGGCCTTTCTTGGTTTCCAATTATGTGGTCTAAGCTATTGAAAAGGGGGGTCTAAGTCGATGCTATCTATAATGACTTCTGAAAAGCGTTTGATAAAGTCGATCATGCTAGACTCCATTCTTGAAATTGGATAGTTTTGGGTTTTCGGGGATAATCTCGTAGACGTTTCTTCTCTCGAGTTACCTCAACAGAGAGGAAATGCATTATGTGACATACAATTCCCAAACGTCGTATGCTTACAATACACTTCCGGCATACCATGGGCCAAATTTAGGACCTCACATTTATCTTTATTTTATAAATGATATTCATCGGGTCCTTCCAATGTAAGTTTTCTACTTTTAAGACGATTTAAAAAATATTTCTAGGATCTATTATCTTCAGTGGAAGATGCCCTTCGTTTGTGCTGACATCGATTCCTTTGCACGATTGGTCACATCGAACCGTCTCTCATCATATTGGAAATACAAACAATGACATTTTCTAACCAAAGAAGCCCATCATCTATAATCATAAACTTGGGAAACGTAACTCTTCCTAAGCAATCGTCTGATAAAGATCTGGGTATTTTGTTTGATTCTAATTTAAAATTTAATTTACATGTATCGGACGTGTGTTTGAGATCATCAAGAATGCTTTACTTCGTCTTGAGAAATTCTCATCACATACGTAGTAACCATAGTCATACTGAGTGCTATAATGATGCATTGGTTCGGAGCTTTGCTCGAATCAGGTTCCATTTATATGGGCGCCCGCTGACGCCCTCGAATCTTCAGATTGGAAAATACAAAGAAATTTCCTTAGGCATCTCTACATGAGGGAGTTTGGTTTTACCTGTTTATACCCCAGTGCATATAACAGGGCTGCCTAAAATCCCTCGAAAAAAGAAGGTCGATTTACTTGGCAAAGCACTTCTTCAAGTTGTTGGTTGGCGCAGTACATAACCCCTTGTACTGTGCGAGTTGCCCTTATGGGCGCCACCTCACTACCATCGAGCTCGTTCGCGTGTGCTTTTTCTTCCGCCAAATGCGAGGACAGGTGCTCTCAAGGACTCTCCGGTAACCAGAGCTATCACTCTACTTAACCACTTCATTAATATGTGGATTTATTTGAAACAACATCGCCATTTCAAGCTGATCTTTGTATGAGGATTTTACACTCTACATAACGGACCAACTAATGACGGTTTTGTTTTTTTCTTTAACATATAGTGGTTTCTTTTATCTTTTATTTACAAATACTATTTTCTTTACTTACTATTTTTTTACTTCTTTTTTTGGTTTATCGTATTTTATATCTTAAATTATGTATTTTGTTTTTTTTTTCTGACTATTCTATTTATGTTTTTATGCGTGATTGGCGACCTGGGTTATTCTGTAATGCCAATCACGCATTGTCTTTAAAATAAAATAAATAAATAAATAAATAAATAAATAATAATTAATTATAATAGCTAAAAATAATACACATATTAACCTAGACGATAACTATGACAGTCCTGGCATCAGGGTAGAGACGGACGCGTCTCTACTGGTGGTTAGCAGGTGGATAGAAGAAGCCCAGGACTAGCGAAAATAGCGTTCTCCAAATGTCAAAAAACCGCTTCGGTTTAGAAGTCCATTTAAATAATAATAATATGTACAATTATTTAGATTTAATTTATTGATTGCGGATAGCATTTTAATAATAATCCTATATAATTGGGATATTTATATAATTTTTCCCTATTTGCAAATAATAATTTGTTCAAAATGTATTTTATCTATTATTAAAAGAAAATATTAGGTTAATTGGCTCTGTTTTTTCTCCAAAAATTTCACACATTCAATATAAAGAATTATATTTTTGTTAGATGAACAAATTGCTCTATATTTAATTGATCAAAGTCAATACTTAAATTAATAAAACATCGCATTAGTTCAATGATACAATTAAACTAATCTATTATTAATATTTCAATCTATTACAGTTGCAAATGTTTTGCAATATGGGTTTATTTAGATAATTATGGATAACAAAATAATTAATTTCTAATGTTCTTTCAACAATCAAAATCGTTATGCTATTTTTGGACTTAAGCGATCGTTAGCAAAAATGAGTGATCATTAGCAAGTGTAATTACAAAATGATATATTATTTGAGAAGCATTTCATTACAAAGCAAGTGTTAGTTCTATACACAAAATGAAAATATTCGCAATAATATTAGTGTTTTTTTTCATTGAAAAAATAGCCTCATCGTCGGTTCCAGTGACCAGTGATACTTACGTGGGTTTAAATTACTTAAACTAAATTATTTCATTTAATTAAAAATTGGTAATATAATTTTAGGGCTCGTATGATATTTGCCTTGAATTATTAGAATTATGCAAAGGAAGAAGAAAATTGAACATGGCCGCCAAAAACTTAACATTGGTGTATGATAAATTTGGTAGAGTTAATATTGATTTGAACGTTACTATTTATAAGGATGTTGGTCCCTTGCAGGTAATATTATATTCAATTATAGTTGATTATGTGTTTGCAAAATGTTATTGTTATACAGCAAACCTTAAAGCTCATGAAATGGGATGGCAAGAGATTTGCACGCATGCTTACATCTACCACTACAAACTCTTGCAAAAATCTATACCACAATAATCCTACATATAAACTTATTATAAAATTCGCCACCACTGACGAGACTTGTAAAGTGAAATCTGTACGTTAATACTAAACTATTGGATGAATTAATTAAAAATACTAAGCTATTTGTATATGTATTTCAGGGAGGGACAATTACTAAAAATCTTGATTTGAAAGATTGTATCATTTCCACGCTAGGCGATAAATTTTTCTATGGAAGATATAAAATCCATGCAGATTTTTATACACCGTCGTCTAATATATTTTGCTACCAGAGTATTTACCAATTTGCTAAAGTAAATACTTGCAACATACGTCGCAATACAACCACAGTTATGTACAAGTTTGTGTAAGCTTATTTTCAAAAATACTATGTTAGAATATATAAAGTTTGTATTTTATTACTAAATATTATGTCAGAATAATTAAATTTAGCACAAGTTTTCAAATAAACACTTGGTTATTATAATTAATAAAAAAATGTAATAAATTACTTTGTTAATATAAATTCAAAATGAATTTCTAAATAAATTAATAAAAAAAAGTACAAGAAAATACTATTTAATTGAAAAGCATAAGTATACATATGAAAAATATAATACATACTACACCTATCCCTCGATTTACACGGTACTCGTTTTACACGTTTTCGCTTTTACGCGGTTTTTTAAAAAAAAAGTTTAAAATAAATGTTGAAAATAATCAAAAATAGTTATTTTATTTGTTCGTGCGCCCACTTAACCCCCTATAACGTCCCCCCCTATTACGTGCAACCTATCCCGACGTTATAGGGGGGTTTACTGTAATTGTATTTGTTCGTGCGCCCACTGTAGGTATGCATTCCACTTTAGGTAAATTTTCATTCTTCATATTCGTAAGTAAAATCGAATACATACATAATTTTTAATTACGTATTTTATATCTTGAATAATATTTGTTGCCTCATTATGTCGAAAGAAGTAAAAAGAACAGTTATTTCTTTAGCATTCAAAAGAAAAATTTTTGGATCGCTTACAAAATGGAAAAAGAGTAATAGATGTTGCCAGATTATATAGCATGAATGAAGCTAAAATAAGAACCATTAGAAAAAATGAAAACTCAATTTGAAAGAGTGTAGCAGTTGGCAGTACGAGTACGAGCACGACTTCATATATCAGAGATATTGCAATGGAAAACATGGAGAAGGCCTTAATGATTTTCTACATAGTTTAAAATTAAAAGTGTGAACTGGGCATCTGGCGATGTGTAGATGCAGCGCAAGAATATCCAGCAAAATTTACTGAAATTGTTGCCATCAATTCATATACTCCTGATCAGGTTTTCAATGCTGATGAGTCAGGGTTATTTTGGAAAAAAATGCCAAATGCTAGCGGTCATAAAGCAGCAAAATATCGCATAACAGTTATTTTCTGTAGCAACGCTTCAAGAGATCACATTATGAAACCATTAGCTATTAACAAATAAAAAATGCCTCGCGCATTTAAAGGAATAAATATCAACCATCTTCCTGTTTATTGGAGGGCCAATAAGAAAGCGTGGGTTACTACCGCAATGTTGGTTGCCGCAATAAATGGTTTCATGAATGTTTTATCACAGATGCCAAAAAATATTTAAATGAAAAGGGACTGCCTTTCAAAGTTCTTTTATTAATCCACCGGGTCATCCACAAGATCTACAGCATGAGAATGTCTTAAAATATTTTAAAAAACGTTTGGTTTTTTGTGTACTTTTCGATTTACACGGTTTTCTCAGGAACCTATCTACCGTGTAAATCGAGGGATAGGTGTATAAATATAACTTAAATCCAAAAGATATTTAGCAGAAATGTGATCGGCGAAAGATTTTTTTTATGGAACATTTTAAGTTCTGGGCAGTTTGCATACACCGACGGCCAAATTGTTTTTATTATAATGCAGTTTTTAATTTAGGAAAATTAAACTAGTGCAATAAATGTAATAACAGAACTATGAGAATTCATTTAAAAATACTAATCTTTAATATTTTTACATTGGAACAATATTGTTTCAAAAATTTAATTTAAAACACTCACTCGGCTATTTAAAGTATTTTGGAGTTGAGTGGTAATCCGGAAATGTTTTGATAGTTAAAGCATGTCGAACTCATTATTTAGTAAAATTGTTTTTCAAAATAATACAAATTTTTATCTTGAATTTTACAAAATTGGATGCATTTGTTATCCCCGCATTGATTTGTTTAATCCCCTAAATATTCCAAAAAAATATAATTAGCAACTTTATTAATTAAATATCGTTGGTGAAATGATTAAATAATTTTCAATACACGTATGCTTGCACCTTATTAAAATTTATTTAATTATGGCGGGAAAATATTAGGGAATCTCGAAATGAAAATCGAAAGTTTAATGAAAAATGGAAATTATTTTTTCACGCTGGTAAAAGATAAAGCTGTTTGCCTTCTATGCTCAAATTCAGTATAAGTCAGGAATATAATATTAAACGGTATTATTAGACAAAGCATTAGACAGATTATAAAAACATCCAAGGCCAAATGCAGGAAGATCAAAAGAATCAATTTGAGAAAATTTTACAGCAACAACACAACATATTCAAAGTTCAAAGTTTTTCGTCAGATTTAGCAGTGAAAGCTAGTTATACTGTCAGTAAAATTTTAGCTAAAAAGATGACACCATATGTCAGATGATTAAGAAATTTTCACTTGCTGTTGCAGAAATAGCTTTTCCTGATAAAAAAAGACATTATTTCCAAAATCAGTTTGTCAAGATCTACAATTGGAAGGAAAATTGAAGACCTGTCTAAAAACATAATTCAACTTTAGGTGAACGCATTAAAAATTAAATGGTGTTCCTTGGCACTTGATGAAAGCTGTGACATCATTGACAAATCCCAACTAGCAATGTTTGTATGAGGAATCGAATTTTAATATAATTGAAGAACTGAGTTCATTGATTCCAATGAAAGAAACTACAACATATAAGGACCTATATAATGAATTAAAATCGATGTTGGTAACCTATCAATTCCATTGGATAAAATTGTCGGCATATCAACCAAGTGGTCTCCAGCAACGACAATCATGAATGTAGGAGTCGCTGGAAAGTTATTTAAAGTGATAAAAACTTAACCGGGAGAGAAATATTGGATTTATGACTTAAAAATTGATATTCAATTGTTTGTGGAAATGAAAGAATATTTCATTTCCATTTCCCCATTTCGAAAATAAAGAATGGATGTGTGAGTTTTCCTTTCTCGTCGATATAATTTTTCAGCATTGGATTCAGCAGGACTCAGCATTTGAATGACTTAAACGTGGTACTTCTGAAAATTCGGAACAACAATCTGTTGCTAAACAATACGTCACATTTTGCACACTCAAGACAAGAAACTCATTCAGAATCACGAAAAAATGCCCAAAAAAAACCGCTCTTAGATTTAACATTTTTTCTTCACCATTTAATATAGAAGTGGAAACAATTCCAGATGAGTTACAAATGGAGTTAATGGTTTTACAAAACGAGACGAATTTATGTTGACATAATTTCGATCAAAATTACATGAATTTAGAAAAAATCCCACGCTCATGCAAAGTAAATAATGACAATTTTTGGAATGTTTGCGAACAATTATTTTCCGCAATGAAAATAATTGAAAGCAATCACCGATCTAAATTGAATGATGTACGTTTAGAAAGCTTCGTACGAGTTGCTGTGTCGTCTATATCTGCAAATATAGACCAATTGATGGCAAAGAAGCAATGCCAAATTTTTCATTAAATATTTTTTTTTCATATATCTGGATATATGTTATAATCTGGATATCTGTATATATCTGGATATCTGGATATATCTGGATATATGATATATACATATGGGACTGGGCGTCCATATGACTGAAGAGTCTATGAATATATGACTATGAAGAGTCTCCAGGGTCGTCATGATAACGTACGTGTGATTCTTATTTTTTCCGATTTATTCTTATTTTATTATTATTTATTCTTATATTTTCTTATTTTTTCTTATTTCTTTTTATTGGTTCTTATTTTTTCTTATTTTATTATTATTTATTCTATTTTTTTCCTTATTTGTTCTTATTTTTTTCTTATTTGTACTTATTTTTTCTTATTTTTTCTTATTTTATTATTATTTATTCTTATTTATCCTTATTTTTTTCTTTTTTATTCTTATTTTTTTTGTGTTCTTGTACCTAACCTAACTTACCAAACCTAACCTAACTTAACCCAACCCAACCTAACCCAACCTAACCTAACCTAACCTAACCTAACCTAACCTAACCTAACCTAACCTAACCTAACCTAACCTAACCTAACCTAACCTAACCTAACCTAACCTAACCTAACCTAACCTAATCTAACCTAATCTTATTATTAATTATTATTTATTATTATTCATTAATTCTTTTTGGAAAAAGCTGTGATAATGATAGTGACTTTGAGCCAATAATAAAGAAGAAGAAAAAAATAGTTGCATTAGAAGACGGCAGCTAATTTCCGAATAAAATAAAATGTTTTATGATGTGTGTGAACTTATTACGAAACGTTTATAATTCCTCCTACTTGTTTGTTAATAAAAATGATGTTGTAGGTATATGTGAACATTTTCATTTCAATCATATATTTTTTTGTTGTAGATTATGGATTATTTTTACGCGTTTTTTTTGGAACGTATCCCCACATTTTTTACCCGGTTTTTTTACATCCTGGAACGTATCTCCATTTTTTGTATGAAATGTCTTTTTTAACGCGCTTTTCGTTAACGCGGTTTTTTGTGGAACGTACCTACCGCGTTAATCGAGGGACAGGTGTACTTAAACTTTTTCTATTGCCTCAATACATTATACTTTTAGCATTATTTTTATTTTATTTTTTTATAAAGACAATGTGTGATGGGCATTGCAGGATAACCCAGGTCACCAATCATGCATAAAAACATAATAGTATCGTAAAAAAAGAACATATATAACAGTAAAATAAATAAAAAAAAATATAAAATATCAACAAAATGGCGATATTTAACAACAAATATATCTATATATTCGGCCAAGTGGTTGAGCAGAGTAATAGTTCTGGTTACCGGAGAGTTTCTGAGAGCACCTGTCCTCGCATTTGGTGGAAGAAAAAGCACTCGCGAACGAGCTCGATGGTAGTGAGGTGGCGCCCATAGAGGTAACTCGCACAGTACAAGGGGGTTATGTACTGGGCCAACTAACAGCTCGAAAAAGTATTTGGTGGTCTGGCGCAGGTGTGATCCATTATGATTTCATGAAAAACAGTCTATATTGATCAACCGATCGACTCCTATTTCGATCCAAGATTTCAATGGCCCTCGAATACCAGTCTTTACTGAAGAAGAGACCCTCAAATGGCAAAAATGTATTGACAATAGCGGTGCATACTTTGATAAACATTTTTTTTGTATTTTCCCATTTCTTTTATTTATAAAAAAAAATCCACACATATTATTTTTTTACCACAAAGTTAAAACTTGTCTATTTCATCGATACTTATGTACAAAATATATCAAGAAAATAGTGGTGACTAAATTTATAATTATTATATTATATACATTGTTTTGGATTAATACAAAATAATGCAACAATTTATTGCGTTTTTATGATACCTTTACAACCATTATGACTTTTTGTTACATCATATATAGCCGTAAAACACAGTAAATTAGCGGTAGGCGTAAAAAAAACCATTTTTATTTTGAATCTGCCATAGAAAGCGTTATTTCCCAAAACTTCGCGAGCGAATTCCAAAGTTTTGAAATCTCCAATAAATTTATTTCCCTGGAATATAAATAAAATTAAACAAATATGAACATTTAATGAAAGAATTTAATTTACTAACTTTCTTCAAAATACAGGACGAATCCACCGTCTTGAAATGAAAAAATATTTCATACAAATTCTTTCGTATCTCAGGAACTTCGCAAATGTGTGCACTCTTGGGTTTTATCATAGATTCAAATCGTTTTCCATTCCATTTGAAAATAGTGGCCTTGCTCTAAAAGCATTTAATTAAATAATAATATTCCTTAATACATTATTTTAATAAATATTTCATACCAACGCTGGTCCTGTTTCTTCTAAAACTGTAACATTCACAACTGCCGTCGCTCTCATCATCTTGTCATGCACGATAGTTATATTGTAGATGGATATGTTATTCTTTTTTATTCCCCTGCAATGTTTTAAAGATTCCACACATGTATCATATGGACCCTTGAAAATAAGCGTTTATATTTTTTTGTTAATATTTTTTAAATATTTAAGGTGAAACTGAAAAGAAAACCATTATTTTTACACAAACGTAACTCTAGTAATAGACATTTTTTCTGTTTAGTAAGGCCTGTTCTCTAGCTTATATTTTAACTACATTGCAGGACCAAATTAACGGATTTAAAAGCCTTTCTTTTCAGTTCCCATTTATACTTACATATATATCAGCAGTTATATCCATTGATAATATATAAACCGAGCAAAATGTTAAATAAAATGCTATAAAATTGATGAAGCGTCTGGTCCTCATTGTATTTGGATATAAATAAAAATAACTTTGACCGGTTTGTTCAATGAAAATTCTAATAATGATGAATTGATTGAATCACGTATATATTTTTAGTGTTTTCCGATGCATATAAATTATACTGTATATCAGATTAGATCAATTGGAGATTATATAATATAATGACTGGCGTCATGACGATTGTTTCGGTTTATTCATTAATAAATTAGTATTTATTTTGACGAAATTGCAATTGTTAAAAAAGGTTAGTAAATACTTTCGGACGAACCAAATAATTAAGCAAAAGAGAATTTCTGAGACCGCCTGTCCTCATATTTAGCAGAAGAAATCCTTTTATATTTGGTGTGCTGCGGAAGAAATCCTATCCACCGGTGTGCCGTGAAGTAAAAAAGTTTGACAAACACCGATTTAGGGGGATAATAATTTCGCACTTAGTCCACAGAGCAAACACACCGAAACTTTTCAGACATTTTTTTTTAAAAATTCAGGATCTACCATCCAATAGATGTCCTTTTTCATTAATTGCAGCTACGCTGATTGTGATTTCAATCTAATAAAAAATAGCAAATAAAACGACATTGTGACTTTCTAACTTTCTAAGAATTTTCTAACAATTCAATAACAAACAATTTCACTAATTCTTCTAATCACATATCTTAATTAGAATTAGTAAAAGTAACTTAAATAGAAGCTGCGGGGGTAAGACTACTAAAATTCATGGAAGTTTCATAAAGTTTAATCTATCTAAGTCTGTCTAAGAAATATATTGTGTATATAAAAAAATATATACATTTTGTAATATAGTACATTTCAACAAAGAAACAATTGGCCAAAGCCATCGAAAAATTTCAAGTAGTTTTCAAATATCACAAAAATCCCGCACCCCCAGAAATACCTTCCCGCAGCCCTGGGGGTGTGCGAACCTTCGGTTGAGAGCCACTGATCTAAGTTATATAACTTAATTATAAGGTTTGGAGGAAACATGGAACAAACGGAAATAATAAATATCCCGTATTTAATTTCAAAACAGACAATTAAAACGTTAATGTATTTTTTTATTAGTAGACTTTATAGAGAATTGTTATTTTTCGTTTTGCTCGAAAAATCTGTATTTATTTATCAATATTATTATTCTCACAAAGTAATCCCTATGAGATTGTTGATATTTTATACGAGGTTTTATATTTTTTTTTCTTCTCTTTATTGTAATATATGCTGTTTTTTTAATGTTATTATTATTATTATGTTTAATGAATTATTATTATTTTTCATATTATTATTATGTTTCATGCGTGATGGGCGACCTGGATTATTCTGTAATGCTAATCACGCATTGTCTTTATAAATAGTAGTACCAAGTACTATATTATATTATATCATCATCATCATTTGCCAGTCACAAGGCTCTCACTCGTTGAGGGAATGGACCTTACCAAACTCTCGCATGGTAGTCGAGGCCAAAGGAACCTGAGTCTCACACGTGACGTGAGGGCTCCCCTTTCGTGTCCATACCGCGGGGACCCGAGCCGTCTTGGTATGCGGTTTTTGTAAAGAGCTTCTCCTTGGCTAATATTGCTGACGTACATCTTCTACCATATGTTGCATCGGATTTTACCCCTCTCAACTGTGTCCAGGCAAGTAGGAGGGGTTTGCCCCGGTATTCGTTTGTTCTCTCTAAGGTTATCTGCTTTTAACGAGTCACGAGTGACGCAGCGAGCGACCTTCACACACGCAATAACCTATATAGATATACACAGGCATACATATGCACATCTGCCCAAAACGAGTCTCAAGTAGCCGGTCGCAAGTGATTATTAGCCCTGTCGCGCAATAACGATCCTTTCATCATGGGAAAGACCTCCTCAGAGAAGGGTCCCCTAGAAAGAAGAAAGACGAGCGAAAGTATCGAGACTAGACCGATTATTGGTCAACAGATTAGGATTTTCCTTCCCATGGTATACTGGCTCTGTGGTGAGAATTCCGTTAGTGACCAGATTTATTTATGCACACAAGGATATGTGTACACCAACATGTACATATATTTGCACTGTTTTTGTTGAGTACTCATCAAAGTTCAATTGGGCCCCTAGTCAACTCTATGTAGGGTTATGTTGACTGTAATATAAAAAATGTAATGAAAGCTGACCATCAATTTTAATGGTATGGTAGATAGTTGTTTTTCATTTTCGAAAAGTTCTTGGTGGCTAGCCCCCCCCCCCCGGTAGGGGTTGGGAGGTGATAAATAGATATTCTGAATTCCTGGTTAATATTGGATAGTTTAAGATTTTTGTATGAAATCTCGCCGTCGAAGAAAGGTTTAAGACACCTCACTATTTGTTGGCGAGCTGTCGCTTTGTCTTCGATCGGTTTGAAGGCGATCATAATATCTAAAGTAATTACCACGATACAAGTAAAATAACGATATAAATTGGGGGATGAATAAAATCGTTTATTGTGGGTAAATGTTTGGATTGTATTAATTATTATATCAATTTGCGTGAATATCAGCACACACTATTTCACAATGGATCAAACGATATTAGGAAGTGAGTCACTATGCTTAATGAAATCGTATGATCAGATTAAATCGTTTGGTAACAAGCCATCAAAACAAAATCAGAACATATTTCGTTATATATTGAACACACATAATATATTCCTTATGCGATTTTTTTTTAATAATGATGACTATGTTAATAAAATTGGTGTTCTGCTTGATATTATTTCGTGAGTAAACATTTTCATGTATTATCAAGATTATGTAATTAATTACTGTATTAATTATATTTAAGGGTCCGTATCAGATGTGCCAGGGCAGTTCAAAAGGACAGTTCTCTTAGTTATTTTTTTAAAATGCTTTAGCATATGATGAATAAATAATAAAGGGTAAATATAAATTATGAAAGTTTTCGGAAATATGTTTTATTTAGGATATATATTAGAAAATATATTAAAAACAAAAAATAATTGAAGAATGAAAAAAAAATTGGGTAATTATGCAATTAATTACTGTCAGAGCATCTAATATCACTTTCCATCGAGACTTTTTTAATGCCGGTTGCTTAATTTCTTCATCACTTGTATTAATAACTGGAATATTTTTTAATTGTCGAAAACAACTTCTGTTCGCATTTCTTTTTGAATTTTAAAATATGGGGCTTGACATATTTCTAATTGTTTTTTAATTCAGCTAATTGCTAAGTTAAACAATCGTGTTAAACAAAATATGTTTCTCACTCTTTAAACAATTGTAATCATTTCTTTAATCATTCTAAACTTAAATTTTTATTGGATTCATGAAAATTAATTTCCAAGCTTTCTTCGCTTATATTTTATATCATTAATATTAACTTTTTCTCCGCACTTAGCTCGTCAGAGCTATTCTATATTTAGACTCGCCGTAGGGCGGGCCCTCCAGGAAAACCTCAGCCATATTTTGTTGTTATTTATAATACTGTTGTAACATTATAGATTTTAATTATTTTTAATGCAGATATGTTAAATAATTGTAGTTGAAAATGTATGGCTGATGAATAAAGAATAAAGAAATTGGATAAATTCTCATAAAATGAATCGTAAATTTACAAAAATGTCATATAATAACCTGAAAACAGGATTTGATGAAATCATCAGAGGCGGTTTAGATCGATCAAAAACATTGAATACGATGAAAAAATAATGCGACCATTTTATGAAAAAATAAGTAATCTTCGATACGAATAAAATTGAGACACATCTCAAGTTAAATCATCCAGTCTGTATCAAATTGTGGTGTGTGAATGTTCTATGTTAATATTGGCAAATCAGGTATATAATATATCTGTTTTAGAAAAGTATTTTTTGCATTTATATCAACCGATCCGTCACGGCGGCTCGAAACCTACGGCTCGCACTGACTATCACTACTTCCGGAATTTGAATATTTTTTTTATTACAGATTTACAATTATTAAACAATTTTATTCGTTATATACTGCGAAACAAGCCATCCAAGATTTCAATGACCCTCGAATATCAGTATTTACTGAACCCTAAAATGGCAAAAATGTATTGACAATGTCGGTGCATACTTTGATAAACATTTTTTTGTATTTTCCCATTCCTTTTATTTATAAAAAAATTAACACACATTATTATTTTTACCATAAATTTTAAACTTGACTATTTCATCGATACTTATGTACAAAATATATCAAGAAAATAGTGGTGGCAAAGTTTATATTTAATATATTATATACTTTATTTTGGATTAATCCAAAATATTGTTACAAATTATTGCGTTTTTAAGATATCTTTACAACTATTACTACTTTTGGTTACATAATATATAGCCGTAAAACACAATAAATTAGCGGTAGGTGTAAAAAAATTCAGTTTTAATTTGAATCTGCCATAGAAAGTGTTATTTCCAAAAACTACGCGAGCAAAATCCAATGTATTGAAATCTCCAAGAAATTTATTTCCCTGAAATATATAAAAAATAAAAAAAACAAATAAGAAAATTTGATGACCGTTCAATTTACTAACTTTCTTCAAAATACAGGACGAATCCACGGTCTTGAAATGAAAAAACAATTCATATAAATTCTTTCGTATCTCAGGAATTTCGCAAATGTGTGCACTCCTGAATTTTACCATAGATTCAAATCGTTTTCCATTCCATTTGTGAATACTGGCCTTGATCTAAATGCATTTAATTAAATGATAATATTACTTAATATAAAATTTTAATAAATATTTCGTACCAACGCCGGTCCGGTTTCTTCTAAAATTGTAACATTGACAACTGCCGTCGCTCTCATCATCTTGTCATACACGAGTGTTATATTGTATATGGATATGTTAACCTTTTTCATTCCCCTGCAATGTTTTACAGATTCCACACATGTATCATATGGGCCCTTGAAAATAAGCGTATATCTTTTTAAATATTTAAGGTAAAACTCAAAAGAAAACCTAGTAAAAGAATTCTTTTTCAGTTTAATAAAGACTGTTTTTTTGATTTTTTTTTGTTTGACGGATTTAAATGCCTTTCTTTTCAGTTCCCATATATACTTACATATATGTCAGCAGATATATCCGATGATAATATATAAACCGAGCAAAAAGTTAAATAAAATGCTATAAAATTGATGAAGCGTCTGGTCCTCATTGTATTTGGATATAAATAAATTAACTTTGACCGGTTTGTTCTATGAAAATTCTAATAATGATGAATTTATTGATGAATCAATAACTACCCACGTATGTATTTTTAGTGTTTTCCGATGCATATCAACTACATTGTATAGCCCAGGGATGGCGAACACTTTTCCCAAGTGGGTCAAATTTGATATTTTTTTTTATTAAATCCATGTGGCGGATCACATAGGTTCAGTAATTAAAACAATAATAAATAAAGGCCTACAAATTTCATTAACATTAAAATTTACAAGCAAAATTATCGCTATAAAAACCCTAATCACACTCTAGCTCTTTAAAGATGTGGCGACATCTAGTGACATTAGTAGCAAATTAAAAATCATTTTTTTTATTAAAGAAATGCATTTTACAATCATATCTAAAAATTTAAGCGGGTTCGATAATTTCATACGCGGGTCATTGCGTGATTCGCGGGGTACTTGTTCACCATCCTTGGTATAACCGTTTATATCAATTGGAGATTATATAATATAATGATCGGCGTAATGACGATTGTTTCGGATTATTCATTAATAAATTAGTATTTATTTTAACGAAATTGTAATTGTTAAAAAATGATAGTAAATACTTAACTTTCGGACGAACTAAATAATTAAACAAAGAAGAGTTTCTGAGAGCACCTGTCTTCACATTTGGCGGAAGAAATCCTTTTATATTTGGTGTGCTGCGGAAGAAATCCTATCCACCGTTATGCCGTGACGTAAAAAAGTTTAAAAAACACTGATATAGAGCGATGATAATTTCGCCAAAATTCCACAGCAAATGCACCGAAAGTTTTCAGACAATTTTTTTTTAATAATTCACGATCTACCTTTCAATAGATGTCTTTTTTTATTATTCGCAGCTTTGCTGATCTATCATTTTTAGATGACAACATTGTCCCAATATTCGAATTCCCTCAGAGTAGAGAATATACAGAAGAAATTTCTTAGGTATGAGGGAGTTTGGATTCTACCCAAGTTTATACCAGGGCTGTGGAGTCGTTAAAAAAAACACGACTCCGATTCCGATGTTTACCAACAACACGACTCCGACTTCACAACTCCGACTCCGACTCAAAAAAGTTCAATTTTATCAGGTTGTTTTCCTACCTCTGCATATAGCCAATTCTTTTATGTTATAGTCATAAAAATAAAACAAGATCAAACTTTATTAATTATTTATTTGAATTTATTCTTAAAAACAATATTGCTTTTAAATCTGTATTCGTAGAAGCTCTCAAATCAGAATTGAGGATTTTAAGAGCGGAAAATAACCTCTCCGGTTGGCGGCAATGCTGTAACGGTCAACGCAGAATTTTTTACGATTTCTGGATACCGCTGTATTGCTATTTTAACATTAAGATTATAAGCTCGGTCAATTCTCTCCACCATTTTAAATGCATCGTAAAATTAATTTTGAAATTTTGAAATAGTGTTTCCTTCGTCTACTCTATTAAGACTCAACCGAGGACGTTTTAATTCTTCTTGTTCACTGAGATATTTTTCAAAATTGTCTTCAGATTCAGCGGTGTCGGATGAAGATGATGATAATTCAAGTATTGATTGATCAAAGCTGCCTGATGTCGTCCCATTTCCCACTCGAAGGCGTTCCATACGAATGGTTAATTCAAACAGAGCGTTCTTAGCTCTATTTATTTGTCAACATACAATAAATCCCAATCAATAGAATCTCTTCGCCCAGTAAATGTTTTTCTCTGCATAGCATGGCGTTTTTTATTCCATCAGAAATAGTATAACTCTAAATTTTAGACAAACGAAAATTAATCCTCTTCCACTTTTTGAAAAATTCTTCTTTTCGCAACACTTTTGTAGCGATATAAGAATGGGGAAGCAAGACTTTAAGTTCCTCTACTTCTTTCCATTGCATTTCAGCCATAGTCACATTTGCCAATACGTCCTCGAGGTAAAAATTCTAGTTCACTAAGTCGCTGAATCATTAAGTATGTACAACCCCATCTTAGTAGCCTGATCCAAAATTGCCCCTTCCCAGCCTTTCGCTTAATTACGGCATGTATTTTGCGTTCCCCTTATGGCCATTAAGACGGCACCTACACGTTTAATATGCATACGCTATACACATTCATTATTACGCAATTAAAATTGAATAAATTTCGTAATTAAAAAAAATGGTCGGAGTCGCTCATTTTTCACGACTCCGGTCAAAACACCGCGACTCCCACAGCCCTGGTTTATACCCCAGCGCATCGGTATAGGGCTGCCTGGGGTATGTAACCCTCGAGAAAAGAAGGTCGATGTACTTCTTCAAGCTGTTGGTTGGCGCAGTACATAACCCTCTTGTACTGGTGGCTGTTTTAGACTATCGCTAAGGCGTGCAATGTTGGCCAGCCGGCCCAAAGAGGGGCCTGCCCCTCCGGAAAGCTGGTGGGTCAACCTGCACCTGGATTACGTAGCCAACTAATGTTGTTCTTGACGTGCTCCGAGATGGAGGAGGAAACTCCAACATCGACGAGCACGCGAAGAATGGCAAAGTAAAAGCCATACGAAATCATCATCAATCACCATCATCACTGTGCGAGTTGCTCTTATGGGCGCCACCTCACTACCATCGAGCTAGTTTGCGTGTGCTTTTTTTCCGCCAAATGCGAGGACAGGTGCTTTCGAGGACTCTCCGGTAACCAGAGCTATTACTCTGCTTAACCACTTGGCCGAATATGTAGATATATTCGATGTCAAATATAACCGTTTTGTTGATATTTTATACGAGATTTTATAATTATTTTCTTCCCTTTATTGTAATATATGCCGTTTTTTTTTCATATTATTATTATCATTATGTTTCACGCATTATTATTATTTTTCATGTTATTATTTATGTTTCATGCGTGATGGGCGACCTTGATGTAATTAAATCGTAGCTAAACTATTGACGAATTATTATCACATATAAATAAAAAATATAAATAGTACCAAGTACTATATTATATTATATATTAATTATTATATCGATTTGCGTGAATATCAGAACCCACTATTTCATAATGGATCAAACGATATTAGGAAGTGAGTCACTGTGCTTAATGAAATCGTATGATCAGATAAAATCTAATTGGTAACAAGCCATCGAAACAAAATCAAAACATATTTCGCTATATATTGAACACACAGAATATATTACTTATGCGGTTTTTTTAAATAATGATGATTATGTTAATAAAATTGGTGTTCTGCTTGATATTATGCAAGTATTTTGTTTCATCTGTCGAAAACTACGAAGAGACATTCGTGAGTAAACATTTTCATTTGTTATAAAGATTATTAAATTAATTACTGTATTAATTATATTTAAGGGTCCGTATGATGTTTGTTTGGAGTCAGTGAGCTCCTGCAAAGGTCCAAAAAAAATTGAATTGGCCACTTATGATTTTTTACTCAAATATGATGAGAACAAAAACCCTATTGTTCTCGTAAATTTAACAATTTTTGAGGACGTAGGCCCTGCACAGGTTAGCAGTATTGGTTTTGATAAAATATTAACAATGTATTACAATATATTTTTTTTAGAATATGGGTCGAAATTATAAGTGGGATGGAAAGCGATTCGAATCAATGTTGCCTCACAAATCAGACAATCTTTGCGAAATTCCATCGATAAGAAAAAATGTCTATGATATGTTGGTTAATTTTAAAACATTGGATAAATCATGCATAATAAAAAAGGTAGTTTTTGATTTAATAAATAAAAACTTTATTAATAAAAGACATTTAAAAGCATTAGAAAAATGTGTAACTTTAGTATTCTTTTTAAAAATTGTCATAAAATTATTATATTATTACTATTAATAAATATATAATATTAAATTCTTTCTCACATTTCAGGGAAATAAATATGTGGATAATTTTAAACCAAATAATATGGCACACACTTTTTTTGGTGAAAAGTTTTTCTATGGAAAATTTAAATCGATCATGAAATTCTTTACACCGAAAGGCAACATATTATGTTATAATGCAGTTTACAAAATCGTCAAAAAAAATACGTGCAAGGTCCTGTAAATCTAAAATAAAAATATTGAAAAAATAAAATAAATTTCCCTACAAAAACTACGTATTTTATTATAAAATATCGATATTTGTTTCTTTACTTTCAAATATGTAAATTTATATAATTAACAGTTCTGATCGAAAACCATTTTGGACCCCAAGTTTTTAATTTTCATATCTTTATCGAATCCTTATATATCAAAAAATATTTATATGGGTGAATGAACTTTTGAATCTTTCTATTATGACATTTATCCATCGTAGTCAAATAAATAAATATATATTTTTTATGCTATGCTTTACTTATGCACTATTTTTATTTTATACTTTGTCTTTTTTTTATACAGTTTCTTAATTATTGTTCTTTTTATATGCTATATTTATTTGTTATTTTTTTATACCATTATGTGTGTATTACTCTATAGAAAAAAACGCTATAGAACGTTAGAAACCCATACAAATTTTGGGGTTAGTTTTTTTTAATTGTATTATATAGGCGCGATATATACCCGTCATAGCTTGGAGGTAATTAGAATCAAATTATGATTGTTAAAGTTAATTGCCAATAAGCGCAGATAATATTCAGATGGGCACTCCATTCACCACTTGAGTGACGCTGGTCGCAACAGAGGCGGATGTAGCTCGACGACCTTCATTTCACAAAAAATGAATTGTCAAAAAATATAAGCCGGGAAGCGGCAGCGCTCTTTCAGCATAAAATTAAAAGTGGTGCAGAAGGCAACGGAAAACCACTGCACTATATATTCCCATGAAAACCATTTCCATGGTCCTCCATAAGGGGAATCATGCACATGGTCACGACTCTCAGAAATAAGGGAAAGTGGATTAATATCATATAAAAAAAATAAAAAAAATAAAAAATAATAATAATTATATTATAATATGTAATCGCTTCACGGCTCAAAAAAAATATAGGCGCGAGGGGGTCTACCTAACCTAGCATATTTCTTTCAGCTTTTTCATTTGCAACAGATGTGCCAGGGCAGTTTAAAGGGACAGTTTACTTAGTTATTTTTTTTTAAAATGCTTTAGCATATGATGAATAAATAATAAAAAGGTAAATATAAATTATGAAAGCTTTTCGGAAATATGTTTTATTTAGGATACATAATAACATAAAAAAATATATTAAAAACAAACAATAATTGAAGAATGAAAAAAAAATGGGTAATTATGCATTTAATTACTGCCAGAGCAATCTAATATCACTTTCCATCGAGACTTTTTTAATGCCGGTTGCTCGATTTCTTCATCACTTGTATTAATAACTGGAATATTTGTCGAAAACAACTTCTGTCTGCATTTTTTTTTGAATTTTATAATATGGGGCTTGACATATTTCTAATTGATTTTTTAATTCAGCTAATCGCTAAGTTGAACGATCGTGTTGAACAAAATATGTTTCTAACTTTTTAAACAATTGTAATCATTTCTTTAATCATTCTAAACTAAAATTTTCATTGGATTCATGAAAATTAGTAATATTAACCTTTTCTCCGCATTTTATTTGTTCCAAAATTTGTGCTTTTTGTACTAGCGAAATACGTTCCCTTTTCAGTTTGTTTGTGGCTTTAAAATTACTGTGGAATTAAAGTAAAAAAACCATAAATAATTTGATCATTTTCTTTCACAGCTTGGAAAGATAAAAAAAAATTCAATAAAATTTCAAAACCACAAAGAATTAAATTACAAATCAAAGAAATCGACGCTTACGGGAATAATTATTACAGATACCTTATTATGTTATTAGTTCATAGATAATAGTATTATTAAAATTAATATATATGCACTATGTACATATTAAATAATTAAATACTTTTTTTTATAAAATAATAAAATGATTGAAAATCCCCTTTAAACATACATACTTAATGCCTTAAAAATCGTATGCATCGATTTACTTTATCATAATTCGTTCCACGACTATACAAGTAGAAAAATATGTTCTTACTGCATTGTGATGAATATCCCTGGAACGTTTTTCGACGGTGATTCACCAAAAAAAGAACAAAACACGCCTAGCGAGGTAAAGGGGCAAACAGCTACTTACAAATATTTTCTAAGTGCACGTACATATTTAAAATGCACATTAATAATACATTTACGATAATTCTAATTTGACCTGAAAATATTGCGTTTTGTAAAATGAACGCTATAGAAGGGACCGCTATACAAAAAACCGTCGCAAACGCTATAGAAGGGTTGACTGTATATAATTTCATATAACGGTTTAGCTATTGACGGTATTTTAAAATCCCAGCATATTTATCTATACGTTATTTTCTTTTAATTATTTTTTTTTCCTGTTGTTATTTTATATCTTTACTCTTATTATGTGTAATTAATCTGATAAGCGATCTAGGTTAATTTGAAATGCCAATCACGCATTGTTTTTTATGAAAAAATAAATAAATAAAGTGTGATAGAGTTCAGAACACTAATGAAAGCGAGTCTGACATTGATAAATTGTAAACCGAAATCGATACAGTTTTTTCAGGTCAAATACACCTTTTTTAAAATCAAATGCATCCTTTTTCAAATCATATGCATCCTTTTACAAATCAAATGCACCATTTTACAAATCAAATGCACCCTTTTAAAAATTAAATAAAACATTTAAATTTGTTTTCCCACTATTTGATTTGTAAAAAGGTGCATTTGATTTATAAAAAGATGCATTTGATTTGTAAAAAGATGCATTTGATTTGAAAAAGGTTGCATTTGATTTGAAAAAAGGTGTATTTGACGTGAAAAAACTGTAACACACCCTTTCAGTGGAGCAACGAAGCGTAAAACCTTAGGGAATTATTCGACAACTGTCTTACATAGAAAAATCAAATAGTGGAGATCCTTAAAAATATTATAATCGATTCGCAATTCACTTAATGGGACCAGGAAGTGAGTTATAATTAATTTTAAATATGTATCGCCTAAACACTGTATGCAAAAATACTGATTTTATTAACCAGACATTACGGAATTTGATTTTGAATTTAACAGTGATTAAAATAAAAATAAATCATTATACATTGAATTGGAAGCGAATTAGTAGTGAAGGAATAATATTTTCAAATCATTATAAGTTCATTAAATATATTATTATTTATTCGCAATGACAATGTTACGAATATGTATGTAGTAATAAATCGTGCATGGTAAAAAAGATAGTTTTTAATTTCATATTGTGCTTATTATGATTATTATAGCCATAGTATTAATGCTGACCCGACGGTAGCGCGCGGGACTTTAGCGCGCCGACATTAGCGCGCCGACATTAGCGCGGACATTAGCGCGCCGACTTTAGCGCGCCGACGTTAGCTATCAAATTATTATTATTTTTATATAAATATATATTAATTTATTATATTTTCTTATATACATAAAAAAACAGTTGTATAAGTTGGAATTAAAAGTGCTATAAAAAAATAAATTATAAAATAGTGTATATATATATTTTTCCATATTTTGGATAAAATTATTTGGAATGCATTCATAATGCATTAACAAAGGAAGGATACAAAAAAAACCCACTTACAATTTCGCCTGGATC
Organism: Philopotamus ludificatus; assembly: GCA_022495035.1. Taxonomy (NCBI): domain Eukaryota; kingdom Metazoa; phylum Arthropoda; class Insecta; order Trichoptera; family Philopotamidae; genus Philopotamus; species Philopotamus ludificatus. The sequence continues at coordinate 4,153 of JAGXCT010032046.1, read as the reverse complement.
TTATCGATTTATCTTAATTCCCCCATCAGAAAAAAATCCAAATCTATGTAGACAATGCATGATTTGTTGCAATCCATAAATAAACGGTAAAAGAATAAGAAAAGAAACGAGGTATTATTGTTATAAATACGATGTTGGGCTTTGCATACCATGCTTCGAAATTTACCATACTCAACTCAATTTTTTAATAAAATGTTAAGAAAAACATTATTTTTAAAAAAAAATATTTAAACATAAAAACATTTAAAACAAAATTATTGAAGAAAAAACATTTTAGGTATGTAAATATTATTTTTATTAAACTGTCAAAGGGTTATATAAGATGTAATTTTGGATTAAAAGTTATCTTAGGTAGGTTATTTTTTTATTTTAATGAGCCCTCAACAATATAAAATAATATTATTTTGCGCGCTAACACCGGCGCGATAAAGTCTCACGCGCTTAAGTCGGGGTGCCAGTATTAATATATGTGGATGATTTAAAACCGTTCGATTTGGCACGCACTCATTTTGGGGACAGCTTTTTATATGGAGAATTCAAAACCACTTCGAAATTTTAGACGCCGAAGGGCACAACATATGTTTTACTGCAATTTACGATATTTTCCAAAAAGAAAGCTTGCAAGGTTCCGTAAATTCAAAGATATTGTATTTTTTTATTATTGGTGAATACTTTAAAGAATCTAGAAGATAAAATAATTTTCACCACAACCATTACATATGTTATGTTTTATTAAAACATAATCTCGTACGTTTCTTCCCGAGTTACCTTACAGAGAGGAAACAATATGTGACATACGACTCCCAAACGTATCGTATGCTTACAATACACCTTCCTGTATTCCGCAGGGGTCAAATTTAGGACCTTTATAATTTATTTCACTTATAAATGATATTCATCGGGTCCTTCAATGTAAATTTTTACTTTTCGCAGACGAATTTAAAAATATTTCGATCTATTACTTCAGTGGAAGATGCCCTTTCGTTGCAGCTAAACATCGATTCTTTGCGCAATTGGTCAATACTAAATCGTCTTCCATTAAGTATTGGAAAATTTCAAACAATGACATTTTCTAGATCAAAAGAGCCCATTATCTTTAATTATAAACTTGGGAACGTAACTGTTCCTAAGAAATCGCCTGTTAAAGATCTGGTATCTTTGTCTTGAGAAATTCTCATCATATACGTAGCACCTTAGTCATACGAGTGCTATACGATAAATTGGTTCGGAGCTTACTTCAATCAGGTTCCATTATTGCCTCACCCCTCGAATTCCCTCAGATTAGAGAAGATACAGAAGAAAATTCTTAGATATCTCTACATAAGAGAGTTTGGATTCCACCCAAATGTATACCCCAGCGCCCCAGCGCAGGGATGCCTGAGGTATTTAACCCTCGAGAAAAGCTGTTGGTTGGCGCAGTACATAGCCACCTTGTCCTGTGCGAGTTGCCCTTATGGGCGCCACCTCCCTACCATCGAGCTCATTCGCGTGTGCTTTTTCTTCCGCCAAATGTGAGGACGGTGCTCTCAGAAACTCTCCGGTAACCAGAGCTATTACTCTGCTCAACCACTTGATTAAAGGTATCGCCATTTTGTTATATGAGATTTTATAATTTCATACAACAGAGCAATTAATGACGATATTTGTTCTTATATACAATCATTGTATATGTATATTTTGTTCTTTTTTTATACAATTTCTTCATTATTGTACATTTATGTATGTATATGTTTATTATGCGTATGTGGCAAATTGGATCACTCTGTAATCCATAATAAAAAAATTAGGCCTATACCAGTGACCTAACGCTTAATGACCTTGCAATGTCACACATATAAATATTAAACATTCAAAAGACCAGGTTCAAACCATGTTTCATCAAAATTTCAATGCGGCCCGTTTCCAAAAAGTGGGGCGACCCCTGCTCTGAGATATAAATTATTTTTGCATTGACTTTCCAGTAAATGTTGAAGTTTACGTACTTCAAGTTTCGGCTTAATGTCTTGATTAATAAAAGAGTTATGATTATTTTTAAAAACAACGCTTTACCAAATTTCGGCGAATGCGCGCCCCGCCCCAACGCATATTTGACCGCGATTCGCCCTTTGCTGTGTTAAAAGACTTATATTATTATACGTAATCATAGGAGATATTTCTGAATTAAAAATCGATGATGTAAATTCATCAAGAAATAAATTATGGTAATTTTTATTTATTAATACTTGGATTTACAATTTCCAGATTATATAACGTACAACGATTTGCATGAGTGACCAAATGGTATTCGGAAATGAGTCGTTTCAATTAATGAAATCACACAATCAGATAAAATCGAATATGTAACAAATCTCACAATGTATTATGAATTTTTGCATTGTGAATTTCTGCGAATCGCATGCGTTTTAATAAATATATTAACATCATATTCGTATCGACACATATGTCAAATATAATGTATGCAAAAATACTGATTTTTATCAATCTATACGTTAATTATTTTTTAATGTAACGGTCATCAAAATAAATAACAATTCATTATACATTGATCTATAAGCACATAGGTAGTGAAGGATAAATATTCTAGTTATTATAAATATAATATTCTATATTAATTAAGTGTATTTACTTTTAAACAAAGATGACGATGTTAATAGTATTTGTGTTCTACTTGAGTTTATGCTCTAATTTTGTGTCATCCGTCGAAAACTATGGAGAGTCATACGTATGTGGACATTTACATTTTATCTAATGGTTATTTAATTATTTATTGTTGTATTTATATCTAAGGGTCCGTATGATCTTTGTATGGAGTCAGTGATCCCCTGCAAAGGTCCAAAAAAAAATGATTTGGCTACCTTTGATATTTCCCTCAAATATGATAACAAAAGCCCTATTGTTGTTGTAAATATAACAATTTTTGAGGATACGGGCCCTGCACAGGTACTCTAATATGGTTTTACTAAAATATAAATATATCATGGTAATATATATTTTTTAGAATATGGCTAAGAGTTATAAATGGGATGGAAAGCGGTACCAATCAATGTTGAGTTACAAATCCGACAACATTTGCGAGAATGCAGCGATAAGAAAAAATTTATATGATATTTTCGTTGATTTTAAAACAGTGGATAAATCATGCATAGCAAGCAAGGTAGTTTTTAATTTAATAAAAAAAACTATATTTTTAGAGTCATCTATTACTTTTAAGAGAAATGTGTACGTCTTTTGATCCAAATCGGTATAGAAAATATGAATATCAGACATCAACTACAGATGAAAATAAAAAATGGCATTGCCTAAAAACGTTGTTTTTAAATATTATTAATATATTATAGATATAATATTAAATTCATTTTCACATTTCAGGGAAATAAATACGTGGATAATTTCAAACCATTTCAGTACGCTCGCAATATTTTAGGTGAAAGTTTTTTTTATGGAAAATTTAAAACCACAGTGAAATTTTTCACACCGAAAGGCAACGTTATGGGGTTCACGGCAATTTACGAAATCGCTAAGAAGAATACTTGCAAGTTGCCGTAAATTCAGAATGTTTTTATGTAAAAAATAAAATATTTTTTTATTTACAAATACTACAATTTGTTTTTTCCTTACCCGATTCATCACGGCGGCTCGAAACCAACATCTTGACTTTTTTTTATAAAAAAATGATTTATTCTAATAATAATCGGAAATAAATCAATTATATTATAGATGTTCAAGGTCAGTAGTACCCATATCTTTTTTTTCAAGAAGTGTCGCTGACACTGGAGGTGAGGGGGGAATATTAGCGGTGAGAGACTCATTCCCCTTGCATCTTTAAAATCTTTATCGATTATTTATGTGGGTGAATGGCGTTTAGGATTTTCTCTGTTATGTCATCCATCCATCGTAGTCAAATAAATAAATAAATACTTTAATGCTTTAATTCAAACTCAGTATTTGTTTTATAAAAGGAGCACAAATGATTTGGAAAAACTTTGGGAAACAAATTTATACAAGGAAATAAATCACATTTTATAAAACAAAATATATAACTCTAAACGTATGATTTCTCTCCAGTATCCTTATTATATTTATGTCGATGTTAATACCGTAAGTCCTCGACTTACGCGATTAATTCGTTCCGGAGATTTTCGCGTAAGTCGAA
>JAGXCT010032045.1:0-17177 GCA_022495035.1 Philopotamus ludificatus | reverse complement strand
TTAATTCTTTCAGATTTAGGGGGCCGTGACATGAAAGTAATTGGGAAGCACTGTTATAGGGGATAATACTAAAAATAAAAATGTAGGATAAATGGATTTGATGAAATAAAATGACTACTTGTTTGCAAATTAATTAATTGTTTATATGAGCATTCATAGATTTAATATATAAAATTTATTTACTTTAAATAAAAAAATATTTATCGCATATAATAATAAACTTGAACATACGTACATATGCTTTACAACGCAAAGCCAAAGTTTAAAACGACAATAGAGATGGGTGGTTTTGAGGAAATGCAAAGCTTTTGCACGTAATGAAATTATTGCAGCTTCGGGGAAAGCTCTTCTGGAGCTTTCAAACCGCAGACTCATGCGGACTTGGCTCTTCAGTATGCGAAGCGTGAAGGAAATTCGTTTTGGTAACAACTGGTCCGTTGTAAACAAAGATGGTGACAAGCTACAAACAAACTCCAAGACGAGTACAACCTGGTTTTGGATGCAATCCGAATGTACAAGAAAAGAAAACGCGCATATTTGCTCTTCGTCATCATCCGTGCTGATGACTGAGCAAAGGTAGATAAATATTATACCTTAGTGTTATATTGTTGCAATTTACATTAGAAAATGTATTTGAAATATATAACTTCACATTATTCTAGTTTATTGTCGTTCATAAACCGCTGTTAAATATTTATTAGACGCTGAAGTATTTATTTTATGGCATCGTGTCGATTTTTAACGTAGATGTTTTTACGTTATCGCCGTAAATATTTATATTGAGATGAATTGTATGTTGTAATTTATAATTAAGTATGGTTATATGGCGTATTACATCCGTTATTATCTTATTTTCATGATATTAACATATTATGTGGGTTTTTTTACATGTAAGAAAATATGTATATATATATATATTTTTCATGAAAAGAAATAAATTGTGTAGCTTAGAAACAAGCGCCCCTTAATGGGCTTGTTTACGTTTGCGAGCATATAAGCTGTATTGAATAAATGAATAGCTCCTGTTTGCGATAACTTATTTCTGTCTTGAATGGAAATTGTGTTTTCAATGAGCTGGAAAGCTGGGGTGGATCTCCAAATCAACTATTATGGACCCGCCGGATTTCTCATCAACGTTAATATCGCAAGCCACTAACGCGACTGAATAAGTTATAGAAATAACGCGATACTGAATTGCGAATTTTTGTAAGCGATTATTATTCGTGGACGCGAAATTGCATTGTCAAGTTTTCTCAGAGCCCTGGATAAATAGTCAGGTGCCATCAGTCACTGTTGTCTGGGACACGTGGTGCACTATTATATGAGAAAATCCTAAGCTTGAACCACACCGAATTTTATAATAATATCGTATAAGCAAATATCTCAAAATAATGCTTTAAAAAATTAGGCAAACGTTATTTTTAATAATTAAAAATTGGATTTCTTCTCAAATGTTGCAAACATCTATACATATAATTATTTTTTTTACACGGTAAATACGTTCCATCAAAAACGTGTAATTTAAAACAGTACTAAGCTTTGATTTAGAAAATCGTGTAAAAAAATCAATTATGAAAATTCAATAAATAAATCATACGAAATAGTATTTTTACGTACGTAATTTAAATTAAGATAAAAAATAATACTAATGACAGATCTAGCGTTTTATCTATATGTATATTTGTTTGTTTTTACTGTTGTTTGTTGTTGAATATTTTATTATTAGGAAATCTGTTATCCACTTTTGTTTTTCGAAAAATTTAAAGATCGTTTTATGTTGAGATCATAATTGAGAAAATGCTGATCCATATTATCGACGCTTGAAATAAATCTTTCTATACCTCGAAAAAATACGATACGGTAATTATGATTGTGTAAAAGACGGTTTTAATTTTTTAGTTTAAAGATTATTAATAATTATAATTTTATTTGGTTTTTTGACTCGTCTGTAAGTCTCATTCATTGAGATTTAGCAAGATTTCTTTTAATTGCATCAATAAGTATTTTATTTCTGAGAATGATGTCAAAGCTATTATTTGTTATTTTTAATTGAGCGAAGATTGGATAGAGTTAAGGATATTTTCTACGTTATCTTATGCTTATCCAATTCTTATTCAAAAATACCATTATATTATTAATTATAATTTTGAATATAAGGAAACATAGATAAGATTAATCTTCAGCTTCATCACGATCATTTGCCAGCCATAAGACACTTAATCGCTGAGTGTTGGGGCCTTACCAGACTCTTAAATGGTATACGAAGCAATCTTATTTTTAGTGGTTTTTAACAAAAAATAGTATAAATATCTATTTATCGTTTGAATCAATTAATTGAATTTGATTTTGAATAATTAAGTTTGAATTAATAATTAATTAAAAATTTAGGATCACGAGAGTATAAGTTAGGTAAAAAAAAATCTGTTCAAAATTTTTAAAATGAATTATTTTAAATTTAAATAAATTATACGATGTGTACGAATGGCTTTAGAATATGTAGACTCGATAATGCACCGTATGCATCAGAGAGCAGAAAGTCATCTGTCACTTCTTTTCCAACATATCTTGTCATTATTTAAATATATTCACACTCATATATCACCATCTTTAAAACGAAACATAAGCCTATCTATCTATTTCATATGATTATTTAATTATATAATATTTCTTTATAAAAATGTACAATAAGTCGCGAGTACACTGTTGAATTATTCCACCATACGCCATTGTGTTGCAACATTCATCCTGTTTGTTTGCCCTAGAAGCGCCGCAGCCGTCGCGACGCCCTCGGCGCTTTTTTCAAATTGAATTTTTCAGAGCGGTAGAAGGTTTCCTTTACCCCGTGGCCCTGCAGGGCCGGCTTGCGATAATTGAAGGTACGTTTGCAAACAGAAAACTTTTTTATTGTCCGCCTTCGCCACCCCTGCAATTTAGAAGATATATGCGCTTTGTGAAAGTGTATAAAAATTCAAATCTACACTCTCATAACTAACGCATTTAAAAATTATTTCTTTTGATAAAAAAGAGACGAAACATTATTTTATCCTAAATTAATAATTTCGCAAAATTCAAATTATTTTTTAAACACTCACCTCATAAATATGACATGGAGGAGTTCCAGTCGAGTTGGTTTTAATACAAGAAATAAAGTTTTCATACAAGTACATCGATCCAGCTGAAGAGAATTTGATGATGCTACATGACAGTTTTTCCAGACTTTTCCAGGGTGTGTCGATGCGAATGTGTTTGCAGCGCAGAAGCGAAACTTTTAAGTTATTGAACTAAATATAACTTGGACACGAAGTCGAACTACATTTATAAATTATGTACTATGTCCAGGACGGGCAACTTGCACAATATGTGGCTAACTAGCTGGAAAAACGCGGAAAACTTGCCATCAATGGTTTGACCAACGTTTTTATATTGATTTAATTCATCGCATATTAATAAAAAAAAATACATCGGTGTCCAAATTATTCAAAGAATGATTTAAAGTAAACAATTTGAAAATAATTCTCAGAAAATTTCAGTCTACTTAATCAACTTTTATTCGTTTTATTAATATTTTCCTTATGGATAAAACGGTCAGTCTTTTGTCCTGATATTATCGTTAGATCCACGTTGATAGAAAACTAGCTCAGATTTGAATTTGAAAATAGCCCTAAATTCGAAATAAAGGCTAAAAGGAATTAATTGTAATATACTTCGGTTATTTTATAAACAAATTTCCGTTTAAATGAGATGATAAAATTAAAATTAAACTAAACGTTCGTAATTCAATATGTTTTTATTATTAAATAATTATTTATAAATTTTATAAGTGAAAGATTTATGATTTTATGACAAAAAACTAAAGACATTCCACAATTGATGAATTCCTGCAGATTTGGCTATAACTGTAGTATGGAAATTATTTTTATGTTTATTTTTTAGATGTTCTTATTATACTAGTTTTTTAAATTTAGTTAGTAATTTTGATTATTTTACTTTTTCATATTTTTTTTGATTCCTGAATGCTAGCTTTTAACATTATATAAATAAAAAAATAAATTTAACATTATAAAAATAAAATATAATACTTTTCTCTATTAGTGACTGATATTTTAAAAATTACTTTTCTTATAAATTTGTCCAAGTTAGTTTTTATAGATTTTTGTTTCTTTTCTTTATAAATTTTATAATAAGAGCAAATACTTGCCAAATGAAGTGGCGTATCTTTGAAGATCTATTATTGCATTAGCTCATATTTTACCCTTTCCCACTCCGTGGGCCAAACAAACGAATTGGACCAAATAATGTTCTAAGCAAACAACTTGAACCACGTTTTTTATTTAATTTAGAAAAAAATATATTTTTTTCATCGGATATCAGATCAAACCATATAGATGCTTCTTATAGTGGTTTTTAACCCTTTGTACTCCACTGTCCATACGTATTGGACAGTTATTATTTACCAGCAGCTCCACTGTCCACAACGTGTGGACATTTTTTCTTTAATTTATTTTACAAATTATTTATAGCATTTCGGATAATTTTTTTTACGTGATGAGTCAGGAATATGTCTTAGAAGAGACAATAATTATTTTTCTTTGAATTGAACCATTCAATTGTTTCTTGGAATGTAGGAAGAAAATATGTTGGGGTGCAGGTATTATGTACACTTTCTACGATATTTACAATCTGTTGAACTGTGTCACTGAGAGGATTATATTTGTGAGGTCTTTCAATATTTTTGGATTACACGTAAGTTTTTACTTCCTGTGTGTTTATAGATAATTATATATAGTTGTAAATGGGCTAATTTTTAACATTTATAGCCGAGAAAATGTCTCAGAGCTAGGAGAAGATCTCCACACTGTCAATGCATTTAGAAAACAATGATGTTAGGTTAGGTTAAGTTAGGTTAGGTTAGGTTAGGTTAGGTTAGGTTGGGTTAGGTTAGATTAGGTTAGGTTGGGTTAGGTTAGGTTACATGAGTAAATTGGATGAGATATTAGAACGACTGGAGTTATCTGAAGAAAAATATTTCATTGGGTCAGATTCCAAAATAAAAAAACTGAAATAAGCAGTTGGAAGAAAAATTCCATTTAGAAAAAAAGATAGCTGGTATTAGCTTGGAGAGATAAACGTATTGTAACAATACTAAGTACGAAGTATACAACATCATCCCAATCAGTGAGAAGGAGAGTCAGAAGATCTCAACCTACTACCCAACCTGAACTTATTAGAAAGCCTATTGTAATTAATAATTACATAAAAAATATGGGTGGGGTAGACACGGCTGACCAATATGCGACGTAGTATTGTTTTTTATAGAGAAAAAAACTATGAAATGGTGGAGAATTATTTTTTTTGGGGGGATGGAAACATCCATTGTAAATTTTATATATTATATACCGAATGCACCACCAAAGAAAAAAGAAGATTACAAAGAAACCCTAAAGCCATAGAAATTTCCAACATAGATTATTTGAGTTTATGGGAGATTTTCGTGCTTTAAAATCCAAACCAGCGCGTGCATCAGCCTAGTGATGATCAGAAGGAACAGAGATTGGATGGGTGCTCCCAATTTCATATATGAGTGCTTACAAAATGCAAATACTGTTTGAGGTGTGTTTCACAGTCACATAATGCACCTGGAAAAGAAGAGAAGAGAACAACATTTTTTTTTGCGATGCGTGCAAGCGAAAACCATCTCTTCATCCTGGAGAATGTTTTAAAATATATTACACTACAATTTTTTTTAATTTGATTCAATAAATAAACATCTTAACAATAAAATAAATTGACTTTTTGAAAAAACCTTTGGAGTGCAAAGGGTTAATGAATATCTCTTTTAATATATATGTAAAAAGATATAATGAGAGTAAGTCATAGATTCGACTAAAAGTTGAGAGTGGAAAGGGTTGAAACTTTTGAATTTATTAATTGATTATCCTAAATCAGCAGCGGTTACATTTTTAGCATAAAGATGACGCAATCGATTTTTTTGTTTTATTTGCAATATATTTTGACGTTATTTTGAAATATTAAGAAAAACTGAAAATATGGTGCTTTTTTATTTTCGTCGTAATGGTCATAAATCGAGATGATAGTACGTTAAGAACTAACTGTATGTAGCTTTCCAAAGTAATAAACAAAACAGTAACATTGTTGTAATATTATTTAATGAAATAGAATAAAAAAATATGTTAAAAGAGATGAAAAATTTTTAATTTATTTTAGGTGATTTATTTTTATTGAACGTAATATCGATTATTAAAAAAATAATAATGGTCCATGTGTCTTCCATATTTTTTTCCAATAAAGTAATTAGATTGCGATTTGTCTCTGAACCTTTATTCTCCATGTGAAAATGTTCAAAGTGGTAACCAAATTTAATATGACTCGCTGAGCATCTACATACAAACATACATACATACATCCAGAAGAGAAAAAACCAATAATAGAAAGCTGAATTCATTTCTGGCATACTTGGTGACTGTCGCGATATTGGAGCTGACTCAAATTGCGGGGCGTGGTGGGGGTTGATTTTGAAAGTTTCTTGCGAAAAGGGGAAAAGAGTGTGCGAAATAAAAGTGCGCACGAGGGAGAGGGCGCCACATGAAAAGAAATGAGAGGAAAAATTCCAATCAAAGTTTATTATGTTGGTTTTTATTGAATGGAGAGACAGGAATTCCGCAAGCCCACAAAGCTCAGAAAGCTTTCGGATAAAAGCTCCGGCAAAGTGGTGTACATCGTTTTATCATTTTTACGCTAGACCGGTCGAATTTATCTACTTTTTTCCCATCCACCTCCCGGTGGAAACTTTCATGGTCATGCGACTCGAATACTCCATTTATCGTTCCGTTTTATTATCGGAGATGAGTATTGAGATATATTATTGTTGCCATGGCTGGTCATTATTCATGCTAAGTGATTTGAAAAGATGGGACACTTTAATATTCAAAAGTTATTTATTTATTACAGAGTGGAAAATATACGAAATTCATAGACAATTCCCAAAACACATTTTTGAATGAAAAAAATCGAGGAGAATATCGAAACGTCCCTGCCTCATAAAAATAACTCAATTGTATATTAATTAAAATATATATAAGAAAATACTAATTATTTTAAATGAAATAATATATTATCATGTAATGAGATTTATATATTTTTTTTAATATGTCGCTTAATGGCTAATATGATATCATTATACTCAGTTGTAATTAAGGATGTTATCAACTAAATGCCAAAGAATAATTATAATACCATCATAAATTTTCTATTCAAGAGTTTATTGAACAATAAAAATGCCTAATCATCTACATTTAAATGGATTATTATTATACATATTTTTGCTTGAATCGCGGTTATTTAGTAGTTGATACGTATCTGGTAAAAATACAGTTAACTGTGCAATTACACTTAATACGAATATTGATTACATGCAAGCTGGATGTATTCTTACTAATAATAATAAAAATTGAATCATGTTGTTAAAGAAATTATTATTTACAATAATCAATATACATTTCGTTTCATGCGAGGAACCTGTGAAAAATGAAGGAACATACGTAAGTCTAATAAAATATAATTATTTATCAATAATTTATTATTTATTATTACAAATAGGGTCCATTTGAAGTTAAAAAGTTAGACGTTAAGGTATGTGAGAAGACGATGAAACCCCAAACGCATTCTCAAATTTCATTCGAAAACACGAAAAACAAAATCGGTTTTCCCATTTTCATCGCAAACATAACAATAACGAAAGAAGTCGGTCCATTGATGGTAATTTATTTTATTTTATGAAATAGCTATCACGTTTTATTATAATTGTTTTTAATTTCAGGGTAAATTAAAAATATTTAAATTAGTGGGAGATAAATTTGTACAGACTCTATCGATAAACCAAGCGAGTGTTTGTCAGTATGCATTTCCATTGAAATTACTGCCATTCAAATTGAAAGTCGATAATAAATGCATTGTTCAACCGGTATTAATTATTTATTCATATATTCGATTGAAATAATGGTAATTTTTTTTTATTATTTTTAAGGCCTCATATATCAATCAAATTGTGGAAGTGCAGAATCTTGCATACGGTTTTATTGGGAAAAAGTTTTTCTTTGGAACATTTAAGGTTACTTTAGAGTGGTTCTCTAAAAAAATAATGGGACTTTGTGCAGAAGCTATGGTAACAATTGGACCAAAGAAATAAATTAATATATATTTATCAGCATTTTCATTACATGTTTTTTGATTTAATAGAGTAGACATATATGTAATTGAAATTATTTACAAATAAAGACAATATGCTATAACTTTATTTGAATACTCATAAAAAACCTTTTTTTTTAATTTAGTCCAGGTTTTTAAAAATGTATTACACTCTAATGTTCATATTAGGTACTCCCACAGTGATAATAGCTCCCGAAAGTTCTCATCTAATTTGCATTGCAATGCAGTGTTCATTAACCGAAAATCGCTTACATTTCTAGTCAATAAAATTTGAAAATCCGTTTGACCAAAATTGTTGGATCAACAATTAATATTTGCCAGTGGCATTAGGTCGGGTAAATGAGGATATTTGTTTTCAGCTAGTGTTTCAGACCACAAATACAGGGTCACAATATTAACCCGCGATACAAACAAATTATATTATGAACCATTTTCCGATAATTGCTATTTAACAATTTGTTCAGAATTATCATTCATTTGAAATGAATGATAATCAAATAATACTTATATTTCAATTGAATTAAATAAAAAAAATATGAATATGAATTCAATTACAATAATAGCAACAAGCAATTTTTAGCTATTTTTTTCGAACGAAGATTTTTAACGAACGAAGAAATAATCTTAATGAACAATTTCGTAAAGCAGCTTTGCACGAAAATATATATTTTCCGCTTCATTTGTTATGTGATAACATAAAAAAATCCAAGGACGCCAACTTTTGTAGAGAATGGCGATGGCGAAAATGGCTGAGGTAATTAATGCTTTTGATAACCGAGTTGAAAACTTAGAGTTATCTCTGGTTCGGAGAAGATAAGAGGGCGAATGAAAATAAAGGAGCAGCAACTTCCGTTTGCATAAAATGAACACAAAGTGCAAAAGCCATTCCTAGGACTGAAGAAAAACGTTTTCTTTCCGAATGGCCTAAAGCGTTTTAATTAAAAACAGATGAACCCAAAGCCTGAGAGTACACACACACTGAATAATCATATACCTTCTGTTATAATAAAGATACAAATATATTACTAATAATATATCAATGCAATTTATGTCATCAATTTTTTTTTCGGTACAAAGTTTTAATATTAGCTTTATATAATGTATCTATTAAACAGACCCGTGAAAAAGTTTTTAACTGGAGGGCCAAATTTAAGATGAACATTTAAGATGAACTCAAGAAAAGTAATTTTTCACTAATAATAAAATTTCTGCATTTTTTTCCAATAAAATGAATTTGATAAAATATTAAAACATAATAAATTAATTCTCATCGATAAATCATTTTATCATTATAATTAAATTTACTTTTTTCATAATTAAACGTTCTTACGGGTATTTTTTTTTTAAATATTAATATAATTTATACAGTTCCTTTATGATCTTATACGAATTCAATATCGACAAAAACACCACTTAAGTTCAGATATTCCAGTATTCAATTATACAGGTTTTTCACTTCAAATTCAATCAAATTTACAAATAAAACAATAAATATATACAGACGTGTGCATAATCATATGGCATAATCAGTCTCTGTTAATGCATTAATACATTAATGCTCTTAATAGAAAGAACTGTGGCTATAGTATCGTATTTATTTGACTACGATGGATGAATGGCATTACAGAAAGATTCCAAATTGCCATTTTATAAAGCAAGATTTGATAAAGATTCGATAAACATTCTCTAAAGATGCAACGGTAATGAGTCTCTCATACTAATATTCCCCCAAGGGTTAAAACCACGAGCTTAATTTTTAAAATTATTTCAGGTGGATTGATATTTATATTATTTGTTTATATATTTTGCTTACATATCCCTGGCCAGTGTTATAAAGAATTCATGGTTTTCGTCGGACTTGCATTATCGAAATATATGCATTTTACCTATAAGCAAACATAAGACAATGTTTATCTAAAACATTTTAAATTAAATATAAATAAATGATTTTTTTTCAAAAAAAATCATGTAAAACAATTTAAATGATCTAGCATTTTTTTGAGAATATTGAAAAATTATTAGAAATATAATTATAAAAAATTAAAACATTCTGTATTTATCACAGTGTTAAATTCTATATTTTAAGTGTTACAACGAAAACTCTTTAAGTAGATATATAAGTTTTCGAATGAATTGACACTTTTCCACTTAATCACACAAGATTGATTCGTTTTCAAGGCAGAAACTTTTTGAGAGGTCACATACATTAACATGATTAATATGTTCGCGGACTGAGAGGTGACAAAATCATGGCTCTCTCCAAATGCAAAATTATATTCGGCGCCGATATTCTATCATACTCCATATTGCATACACAGAGTGTGACAATATTTATTCGCTTATTGATCCCACATAATAATTGAGTCGGTCAGTTTTGTAATATTTATTATAATACGGGGTCTGTGTTCATATTGACATATTTCTATCGTGAATGGAATATGTCACTTTTTTATACGTATAACTTTTATCAAGGGGTGCTCATCAATCATCAAAATGTCCGAAAAAGTATTTGAGGCTTACCGATAAAGACGTATGAATATACTCTGGTATGAAACATAATATTTTCTATGATAAAAAATCGCTTCATAAATATTATAATAAAAAATCACTAAACCATACAATAAAACATAATGATATTAATTTCCTATATAGATCAAGGAAATTAATAATTATATCAAATTACATCGTTTAGAAACAATTTATCATATACAAATTTTGCATCCAGTGCATTTAAAATATTTAATATTATTTTTTTCGTATGTATTTTTTAATATTTTTATATTTGTATTAGAAATTAAATGTTTACTAGTGTCATCTATGTCAAAATTCCAGAACGAATTTAATACTAAATACTATATTAGGAAGGTTTTAATAATAAAGAATTGAAAACCTCTGGAAAGCTATTACAATATTAATCGAATTAATTTAATCTTATATTATAATATAACGAAATAAGAATATGATGCATTATTTCAAAATGAATTTTATACGTGTGACACGTATACCCATTTTACTTCTATATATTTATTTAACATCCATATATGGATATTCAGTTAATATATATCTTTATTTATAATTATTTAAATATATAATTTTGTTGATTTATTATTAATTTTTTAGAAGTTTATTGCTACTTTAGAGAGGCTTGAAATCACCGTTCCAAATGAAGGTTTCGTTGAAAATCTGAAATATTCTTACAAGCGAGAAAATAGGACTTCTCCTTATTATGTAAACATAGAATACGATATTCTGAAAGCATGGGATAGAAATGTTACGGTATACCATATAATTAAAATTATATTTTTTATTTTATCTAATTTTTATTTATATTAAAAGATGAACATAAAATCGTTTGAGTGGAAAGACAATCAATATAAAGAAAGTATCATCACATATGAAAATGAATTATGCCATTTATTGAAGAATGATGTGTTTGTCTTCAAAATTGTTCGGCAATATTCTACCCTGCCAATAAAATGTCCTGTACCGGTAATTTTGTTACAAAATATTATATTTAATATATTTTTAGCATAATTATTTCATTATTATATTGATAGATTGGTAATTTTGCTATTAAAAACTTAATTATGGATGCAAAATATCTTCCACCATTTTTGCCAATATCGAAATGGTCTGTGGTCATCAGCTTTTTCACGACTAAAACTAAAGAAGATATTTTGATTGCAAAGGTATATTTAAAAATCGAGGAAAATTTACAAGTCAAACAGAAGAAACCCAAATAATTATTTATCAACAATATTCAAATATTTTTTAAGCACAAAATATATATAAGTGTAAAACCATCACAGAGGGAATAAATATTATAACAACATTTAAAAAAATATTATTATTATATTTAAAAAGAATATGTATCATTAATAAATAACTATTATTTTCTAAAAGAATCCTATATGTCATAAAAAAATAGTAATAATTTTAAATAATATATTTTATATGAAAGGGATATCAAAATAAAAAAATATGCATAAAATAATTATTCATTAAAAAAAATATTATTATATTAGAAATTGATTTGATGATATTTTAATGGTATTAATTTTACAAAATCATCGCTGATAATAATATAATGCAACACTAATATTGCTATACAAATATTAATAAATATGTAAATCTAAGATTTAGATAAATTTTTAATACGATCAACATTAAAAATAATTTACATAATAATAATTATATTCAAATTGTAGTATAATGTAATTATAGCATTTATTATATAGTTTTTTCCGGTAAAACATGAGTTCAATGATTTAGTAATATACGGACGTCGATTATTATATATATACATAATTCACTATGATCAAAATGCTCTGGTTAATCATCACAATAGCACAGTTAAACTATTGCATTTGCGCTAATCCTATACTGGTAAACGATTAAATATATTCCTAATGATATATACATGTATATTATTTTTATTTATTTATTAATATTAAGGGAGAGTATATTGTACATCTTAAAACATTTGAACTATGTAAAAAAATAACGAAACCATTCGTACATGTAAGTTTTAAAATACAACTACACAAGAACGCTGAGGGAACCAATGAATATATAACCACAAATACCACTCTGGTTGAGGATGTTGGACCTGTAGTGGTAAATGCATTATACTTATAATAATTATTAGTCAAAATAAATAAATCAAATTTATATTTCAGGGTCTTATAAATATATTTAGAAAGGTCAAAGGAAAATTGATTAAAAACGTGAGTGTTACTCAGAACCCAATATGCAAATACCTCTCCCTGATGAAAGTGTTACCGTCTTCCTTATTAAAAGGGTTCAATGTTGTTAATTGCACTCTTCGAAAGGTGTTGGTAATCATCAGATGTTATTTTATTTTTTTTAACTAAATTTTAATATTTGATCTATATTACAGGGTACATATTTGCATAAAGATATAGATTTGGATGCAATGGCTCATAGCTTTGCAGGAAAACAATTTTTATATGGAAGCCATCATGTTCACTTTGAACTATTTACAAAAAAAGAACAAATTATCTGTATAGAAAATGATTTGGACATCATACCAAAACCTAAATAAAGATATTAAAGCAAACTATTATAACATTTTATTACAATGATTATGTCATAAAATATACGATTAACAAACATATCGATTCTCTCATTTTATCCATAATTTTAAAGAGTTCTAATTTAATTGTGAAACCCCCATTATTATGTTTATGAGGGGATAGACAAAAGATCATAAAAGCCAGGGAAATGTAGATGAGGTTTTAAAATAATCAATAAAGGACTCTCGATTTTATAAATCGAATGAAAGGTGCTTGTAACTTCAAACTTGTACGTCTTCAATTCTTATAAAGTAGTTTAGGTCATCGATATAGATTTTATCATCAATTGATGAGGAATTTGTTGGATTTAGTTTACCTCTAATTCTTCAACAGTTTTCTGTCAGTCAATGCTCTATGAATCGTGGATGACATTTATTCTACAACTCAAGATCCATATATTTCGCAAGGGTTTATCAGGAATTAGTTCCGAGCCACTACATTGTACTTACATGAGTCTTCTTTTTCGTCTTCCTATTCCTTGGCAGTGTTTTATATTTGATATAAAATAGACATAGAATAAAGAGTTTTATAGAGCTCTCCGTTTATCTTTATCATGTTATGATAATATGTTGAACCGACATGTGACAATATTTATTCCTACTTTTAGCAAGCTTGCAAAATTGTGAATGCAGTTCGACTCGAATTAGTTTTGTATAACTGCTAATAAGTCCTCGATCGATGCGTCATTCGTCATATTTTATATTTTTTTACACATAGTATACATATTTTTTAAAATAAAATAGAAACACAATTAGAGAGAATTTGAGTCTCTACTAGAGACTTATTTCATCCCAGCTTGATTAAAAATAGAATTACACAAGTGCATAAAAGTTGAAAGATCTTTTTAATGGCTGTTACTTTTACTCGAGCAAATCCTGATAAAAATTCCACCAAATTTATAAATTTTGAAATATTATCGTTGTATCTGTATATTTCAATTTTGGAAAAAACTTTGTGAATATATTTTATTATCCATTAGTTAGTTTTAGCTGGATTTTAATTGTTATTGCGGTTCACCCAAGTAAAAGTAATTATGCCAAAACAGAGAATATATTTTTAATATTAACGGCATTAAAAAAAATCTTGCCACTTTAATGCATTTTGTGAGTAATTGCATTTTTAATTACGCTTGGACAAAAAAAACGAGCGACATATATGCGGAACATCAAATTTCATTTAGTACATCTTTACGATTTTTAATTGCATATTAAAGTTACATATACCATAATAAAGCCTATTTAATATTTTTTTTAACAATATATTAATAATTAGCAATTATGTTTATATATTGTTTATTATTACCAAAGGTTTTGATGACGATATTTAGAATAATTACCACTTTCTGACCTCCGGTCGGAAAACGGAAGTTTAGGGGTCTAGTTTTTTCTTTCCAATACTTTTGTCCGCTGGAAAATCACTAGGAATAGATTTTGGAAGACGAAATTTGTATAATATCCATTTTTAATATCAGGGCATTCGTTTTTGCCAAATGACCGTGATTTTGGTTTGATAGAAATGAAAATAAGAAAAACTAATAATTTATACATCCGTGAACACTATTATGAATTAATGCAACTGTGTGGTAAAAGAATTTCATTTTCTGTAGAAAAAATGACGCAGATGGATTCTATTTCATCAAACCAAGCATAGAAGAATCAATTACAAGAAGATTAAAAATACCGCCGGAGAATCTGTCTCTTGGCTAAAAATTCAGTGGATGCGATTTTTGAAAAATTAATCTTATAAGATGCTATATAAAACTTCATTAGATGATGACGCAAACTTCCATGTTTTAAATCTTGCACCTAAAAGAGGAAGGCCAAGGATTTACGAAAAAATTATCTTTTTTCCTTTATACTCCACCAGTAGAACAATAACAAAAGAAAAATATAAAGATATGACAGATTAACTGCCTTATATTCCACGACTTTATCACGAATATTTTAAATCTCACAAAATCGAAAATAAAGTGAATGAATTAAAAAAGAAAACTTGTAAACACTAATTATTAAAAATGTTATTAAATATACGTATAAAGCTTAATAATTATTTTCAAAAACACTTTTTTATAGTGTTAAACAAAACTTTAAATTTCTCAAAACGCATGAAAAATGACTTACACCACTTTCATCTGAATGAGCATAATTCATTCTGTTAATTATGAAAACAGTCTAAGTCATTTGAACCTAAAAAAATATACTTTCCTTATAATCTCCATGCAAAATTTATATGTCAAAATAAACTGTAAACCTAGTACACTACAAAAGTTTTAAAACCCTGTATTGTTTAATGTAAAAATATTTTTTAAAACATTGAAACGCAAACCTTTAAATATCTCAAAACGAAGAAAACATGACTTACGCCACTTTCATAATTATGGGCACATATAATTAGGAGTAATCAGGATTATATTGCGAAAGGTTTGATATTTACATGAACGAGTTTGGATAGGGATTTGAAAAATTATATAGCGAATGCCTTTATTCAATCTTGTGATGGAAGAATTTTAACTTTTTTAGTTCTAATGCCTGATATACGAATAAACCACAATGCCTTTGTAATTTGTTCAAGTATCATATTTAATTATTTAAAATATTTTGGATAAGAAAAAGTCAGATACGGCCGATGCGATTAAAACTTTTTAGTTTGATTGCTGAATTCTTTGACTTGCTGACGTAGATTTGCAATCATGTTTTATTTATAAAATAATTAATACTGCACTTAAAAGGTTTTTCTCGTTTTTTTTATGATATTATTTCATTTTGTACAAAGGAGGAATTTATGTCCTAATTTCTAATTAGTTAACGGAGTATTTGATTTAATCATTATTCTGCAGATGTGTTTTAATATAAATCCATGATTTATATTTCAATTAACCGCTTCAGTGTTTTTTTACTTCCTGAAATCATGATTACATCATTATATCAATTTTGTATAATACTTCTATTATAATTTCTTAATTATTTAATCACACGTGACATAAATACTAATATTTTTGATCATTTTTATATTTCCTGTATGTCATAATAATTTATAAACATAACCAATAATTATCAGATAAATTTTATATCTGAACTCGATGTTAATCAAACCATATCAAAATGTCTAATGTAATATTTGAACACTAAAATAACAGCACAGAATAGAATATGATTTTTAATAATAAAAACAGCTGTAACCTGTACTGTTTTAATAATAACAATATAACTTATATACACGGTAAATTTTGGGTTATTTTTATTTATAAGTTTAAAATTATCATTATCATTATTATACCATATGATAATTTCATTGTGTCTAGTAATCACAATGATTCGTGTATACTTTATGTTATTATGCATTCCAATGTGCCCCGCAATTAATAATTTAATGGTAAGATAATTTTAATGTTATTAATTTATTATTATAACATATTTATTTATAATTATTTAAGGGCAATTATGAGGCGTTTGCAGTATCAAGTAAATACTGTAATACCACAAGACCATATAATATATCAATTTTCAAATTTTCGTTTGGAAAGAAAGATAAACATGGTTATGATATACTATCTATGAATTTGACGTTACATGATGATATTGGACCTATTATAGTAAGATTTATATATTTTTTAATACATACAATTTAAAAACTTATTAAACTATTTCTTTTCAGGGAAAAATTGAAGGTTATCGAAATGTTAGCGGCAAATTAATCAAAGCAATATCGTTGACGCAAAAGCCACTTTGTAAATATCCCATGGTGATAAAAGCATGGAATATTTTTAATAGGTTTGATAAAAATTGTTATCTAAAAAAGGTAAATATTTTTAAATGTCCGTATTATATTCTATTTTTATATTTAAAGAATGTTTAA